>JAUMHB010036227.1:30851-41056 GCA_032359685.1 Pittosporum tobira | reverse complement strand
ACGTTGACATTCTTTTTGTCGGAAACCAAATAATTTTATTTAGTACTTCAAAATATTAAAAATACAGGGTTCTTACATATGTAGTGGAATGTTCAAATTGAGTATCAATAAAAATAATAGTTCTATTTATATGCTTGACTTATTTCCTTTATGGCATGATAGATTAGGACATGTTCATTTTCGACGTATGAATAGTATGATTAGTTTAAGTTTAATTCATGCATGCTCAAATATGAATGTTGATAAGTGCAAAATATGTGTTCAAGTTAAAATTACTAAAAAACCTTTTTCTAAATCTGTGAGGAATTCTTCTTTGTTGGAGTTAGTTCATAGTGATTTATGTGATTTGAATAAAATTATCACTAGTGGAGGTAAAAGATATTTTATCACATTCATATATAATTATTCTAAATATTGTTATGTATACTTACTTAATCACAAAGATGGATCTATAAATAAATTTAAAATTTATAAAGATGAAGTAAAAAACCTACGTGATACCAAAATCAAGACTCTCAAGTCTGATAGAGGTGGTGAATATATAGATATTGATTATTTTTGCGAATCCGTAGACATAGTACATATTTGTTCTACACCTTATACCCCACAATAAAATGACACTGCAGAAAGAAAAAATAGAACCTTAATTGAAATGGTAAATGCTATACTTAGTAATTCCGGTTTAAATTCTAACTTATGGGGTGAAACTTTATTTACTGCATGTTACATACTTAATAGAGTACCACAGAAACATTTGAAGATCACACCCTATGAACTTTGGAAAAAGAAGAAGCCCAATATAAAATATTTTAAAATTTGGGGCTGTCGTGCTCTTTTTAGATTACCTAAGCCTAAAAGACCTAAATTGGGTAATAGAGTTATTAAATGTATTTTTATTAGTTATTCCATGATTATAAGGCCTATAGATTTTTGGTAATGGAACTTAATGGTGCTATTTCTCAAAATAGTATTATTGAATTTAGGGACGCTGAATTTTTTGAAAATTAATTTTCTAATATACCTAAACTTCGTGAAAATATAAATAATGATGCTACAATAGAATCTGAAACTAAGAGTTCTAAGAGAGTTAGAGATGAAAACCCAAGTGACTCTCAAAATTCTAACTATGATTCAACTGAACTTAGGAGAAGTAAATATTTGGCCTATATTTTCAAATGTTTTTAATTGAAGCATTTAGGAAAAAACAACTATTAGATATACCGTTTGTATATTCCTTAGAATGAGATCTTTTAACTTATAATAATGCTATTAGATCTCCTAATTTAGCCTTTTGGAAAGAGACAATTAATGATGAGATTGACTATTTAATGAAAAATAAAACATGAAAACTCGTAGATCTTCCTAATGGGTCTAAACCCATAGGTTCTAAATAAATATTTAAAAGAAAACTGAGACCTGATGGAACCATAGATAAGTTCAAAGCTAGAATTGTAATAAAAGGCTATAGATAAAAAGAAGGAATAAACTTTTTTGATACCTACGCCCAGTTGCTAGGCTATCAACCATAAGACTATTAATTTCTCTATCTATTATTTTTCATTTAGAAATTCACCAAATGAATGTGAAAATGACATTCTTGGATGGAGATTTAGAAGAGAAAATATATATGGAACAACCTGAAGAATTTGTCTTAAAAGGTCAAGAACAAAAAATTTGTAAGTTACTTAAATCCCTTTATAGCTTGAAACAGGCTCTTAAATAGTGGCATGAAAAATTTCAAAGTGTAATAGTCTCAAATGGTTTTAAAGTTAATGAATCTGATAAATGTATTTATACTAGATTTGTTAATAAGAAATGTGTGATTATTTGCTTATATGTTGATGACATGCTTATATTTGGTACTGATATACATGTTATTAATAATGGTAAAAGTTTATTATCATCTGCTTTTGCTATAAAAGATTTAGGCAGGGCTGACGTTGTCTTGGGCATTAAGATAATAAGAAAGAAGAATTTCTTAATTCTTTCACAATCTCATTATATTAAAAAGTTAATTGATAAATATAATGATCTTGGTAATAGAGAAGCCTCTACACCGTTTGATTTTAGTATCAAGCTAGTTCAAAATAAAGGTAGAGTTATATCTCAATTAAAGTATGCTAGTGTGATTAGCAGTTTCATGTATGCGATGCATTGCACTAGGCCGGACATAACTTATGCTGTTGGACAACTTAGTCACTACACAAATTGTCCAAGTAATGAACATTGGAATGCCATTTCAAGGGTATTTGGTTATTTGAGGAAAATTGTAGATTATGATTTATATTGTATTGGATATCCTACTATTTTGGAAGGATATTGTGACGCTAGTTGAAATTCAGATGTAATTTTTTTTTTATCAACTAGTGAATGAGTTTTCACTCTAGGAGGTGCTGCAATTTCTTGAAAATCAAAGAAACAGGCTTGTATTGCTCATTTTACAATGGAATCAGAATTCATTGCCTTTAACGGTTGTGGTAAGGAAGCAAAATGGTTGATGAATCTTCTTTTAGAGACACCTCTATGGTCAAAACCCATGCCACCAATAATTATAAATTGCGATAGTGAATTAGCAAGAATTATTGCTCATCGCAAGGTTTATAATGGTATGTCGAGACACATAAGTTTGAGGCATAGTTATGTTCGGGAGTTACTCAAAGGAATAATTGGAATTAACTATGCGCGTACTAATCAAAATCTTGTAGATCCGTTTACAAAAAGACTCCTAAGGAATTTAGTACAAAAGTTATCATTGGGGATATGATTAAAACGTTATACCTGATCAGCAATTATTGAAATATTATTCAATCCTTCTACCCCAAGTACTTTGAATTCAAAGTAAGAGTAAATAACATGACTGATTGAGAAGTATGAATATATATATTTAATGACCATCCCCGGAAATGAATCATGCTTGAATCCTGTGGATAAGTGGAGGAAGAGTTTTACTCTAAATGGGTCATACTTGCATTAAGGATTGTGGGGTATGTACACAGTTGATGACTCACTTATATGAATGTGAGGGTGGAGCCATCTTCTATGATATTAAGGCTTTTCTCAAATAACATTTCATGAAACCAGGCAGAATACGTGGCCACGTACGTGCTGGCTCTTTTGAACACTTTAATCTTAGGATGTTTGGTACGTGTTTCATACCCGATTTTCTTGCTAAGGGTCCTCAATTCAAATCTGCGACTATTGTAGCACTTTGATTAAAGTTTGACGTGTATACACTAAGTGAATATTCAATTCCATAGGACATTTTCATTTATGTGCAAGCATTCGGTACTAGTTCGTGTATGGCTCTTTAGGGTCTTATTGTATTTCAAATTTTCAAAATTGGGGAGGATTGTTATATTATTAAAATAATATTTTAAATTTTATAAAACTAATTATGTATTTATTTTATGTATTTGTAAAATATAAAAGTTGTTTTGGTTCAAGATTTTTTAGATGATACGTTATTATGGTTATGATACTTATTTGTAAATGGACATATCTTTTCATTATAGAAACAAGATGAAGAAGTGTGACTTTTCATGTAAACTTTAAGATGAAGAGTTGTGTTTTTTCAATGAGGTATTTCTTCAAATGGATGCCTACAATCCTATAAATAGATTAGAAACTTATCATTCAAAATACACCAAATTTAAGAGCAATACTTGAGTTTTATTTCTCTCATTCCTCTGAAATAATTTTCTACTCCAATACTTAAAGAGATTAAAGTGTTCGGGGGTAATTCTCCGTTAGTGCAAAGCGACGAATTACAAACACATCAGTAGACTTATTGTATCCTGAAAACAAAGCGCATACATCCCTATTGCAACGTAGTAGGAGCGAATATTGCTTTGAAGATAGCGATTACATGTCTCAACCTACTAGCGTGTTATTTTATATAGTGTTATTATTATTCAAATTATACATCAACAGAAGGGAGTCTAAATTTACTATTTCATCTATTATTCTAAATTCAATTCAACGGTTGTATTAAATTTAAATTTATTAACTATAAAAAATAAATAAAATTTTTATATATAATATAATCGTTAAATTGAATTGAGACAACAAATGAAACAGTAAATAAGACAACAATTTAAACTCTATAGAAGGAGCCAGAGAAAGGATTATTCGTATTTATTTATGAAGGAAACCTTTTTAACTTTACGAATGGCGGATCAGGCTGCTAACTATTGAATATTTTAATATAATTTATTTGTAAAGTTAAAAATTTAAATTTAAAATAAATTTATTAAAAATTTAAATTTAAAATAAATTTATTTTATTCTAATAAATGTTGAAATTAATGTTAAAAATAAATATAGAATATTAATGCATATAGATTTTGAAATTTTAAAAATTTATAACATAATTTAAACTTTAAAAATTAAAAAATTTAATTAAATTTTTTTTTAAATTATCTATAATTTAGGACGGAGAAAAGAAGTACTCCGTATTACTTTATTTATTTTTTAAAGGTACTGGCAAAAGTAGTACTCCGCATTAAAAAATGGTAACTGAAGAAAAGAAGAAAACGGGCCAGTACGCTTGGATTACAATTTAGGCCCAGATTGAGTAGCCGGGATTGGTCACGTCAGAGGAATTAAAATCCATTCCGATCTCCGGCTCTGGTATCAACTGCTCTCTGGTCGTATTACCTTTTTGCGCCATATTTACTCTGACTAGGTAAGCTGTAACTGACTTACTTCACTGGCCTAACGATAGCTCAACCGATTTAATGATATATTCTTATACTATTTCGGAGCTTGTTTGTGTAGCTCAGCCATGGATGAAGACAATTCGATTCGGCGAATGTCTACCCGAGCTCGTCGGGTTGCTCCGAAATTGGTGGCTGCCCTAGCCAGCAGTGATAATCGTACTCAGGTTTGTCAAATTCTTACAATTTACCACATTCATTACAAAATTAGTGTTACAAACATTTGTAAAACATGATTAAAGGCTTGTTTGGTAGAGGTTATCAAATTGCAGTTTGGAGCCTAATCCAACTTCAAACATGATTTGGTTGTTGTGTTTGAGTTCCATAATCTCTAAACACTCAATAAATTGCTACTAAACAAGCACTAATACTAATCTTCTGCTACCCGCTTGATTAAAGTTGTGTTTGATTTGTTCATAGTTACATTAACCTATTCTAAAAAATTGCCAAGTAATATAAGTTTTTATTTTTATGACTTATTGTAAATAAAAGTGACTCATAGAAGAAATTGTAGCAATGGTATTAAAAATATGAGGCCACAGGGATATGATAAATGTTTTGCTATGCATCGATAGCAAAACGATGATATTTTCTTTAAAATGTCTAACTAAACGTCATCCTTTTGTTAAATATGCTTGGTATACATTATATTGTATCTACCTTTTTCTCAAAATATATTTATGTTTAATTTAATCACTGAATGCCCTGATTAGGCAGTTCTTGCTCGTCTTGAAGCTTTAGAAAATGACAATGCCGGAGCAGAAGTGATGGAGGTTAACGATGATTCAGATGCTTCTCTTGATGAGGATGAAGGTTCGTAGACTATCCTATTTCAATTTTACTTGCTCTTCGGTGTTTCTTTTAATCTCATTTCAATATTTTGCTTTCTACAAGATTTAACTACCATTTTCTCTATGCATCTATTTAATTTGATGGCTACGTTCATGGAGTATTTTCTACTGCCAAATTGCCAATTGTTTAGCTCTTGTTATTAATCTCACACATTGGAAAATTCATACTTATCGATGTGATAAGCTGAGGTCCATTAACATGCAGTTTCCTTCTCATATCATATGTTATTAGGTGTGTGGGGAAAGTTCCTTTAATGATTCTGCTTGTAGGATTAAATTTAGTTATTACTTTTCCTCCATCACATATTTTTAGTATTCTCAACTACATAACAATGTTCAGGTATGTGGAGAGGTGATGGGAAATTGGGAACATATATTAAAGTCTGTCTGGCTCACCAAGGATATGACTTGTGTAGATTATATGGGACGTGTTTGCATACTCTTATTCTAGAGTGTCAGGCCTGGGGTTGGCCTGACTTTTTCTAGCAAGAATTAGGACCAAGAAATGGGGACTGAGAAGCAGAAGATAGAATATGTGACTGAGAAAAGCAAGAAAGGGGGCTGAGAAACCAGACAAGACAGAGGGAGAAAAAGTCACAGAACCTGTGCTCCTATGTAATTCCTTTCATAATCATTCATTGATTTCTTACATTCTCCTACTAGTACTTATATAGTACCCAGCTAGGCACGCAATAACGAAATGCACCACAAAACACTACATAAATGACCCCTACTAACAAACAAAAAAGGACAGCTAGCACATGACTCATTATTTTATGGAACATTCTAATATGCAGAAATAGCGAAAATGCCCTTGGCCTGACATATAGCTTTTTCTGAATGGAATAATTTGAAGTTAAATCACTCTTTCTGTTATTTCTACACGTTAGTACAGTTGAAATTTTTGGATTAATATGAAAAGGAAGTGAGCCCTCTATTATACGGAGTAAGTAGCTATTTGTGCGTGGTGGCCCTTTTTTAGATTGTCACCAGTAATTCTTCTTTAGATTTCAAGCATTATTTATGTTTTTCTTGATCAGAGGATAAAGAATAAGATACATATTTTGGACCTTCAAATTTTGTAAATCCTGGTGGACATTTACACTGTTAGAAAGTTGTATTGTCTGTTGCTTTATTTGATGCATGTCTCTCCTTAAAGGTATGGGATTTTGAAAAGATCTATCTGGTATATATCATGAATTCTGTCTAGCAAGATTTCCAAATTTTCATGTTTAATTTCTAATTTTCTATGAGCAAACTGAGCTACATAACCATCAGCCTGTTTGCTTAACTGGTGTCTTATTCTCTTCTTGGTGCTATTGTATTTTCATAATATTTTATTTTTCACATCTCATTTGGCTTCTACTGCAGCATACCAAAAGAGACAATTGAAGGGCACAAAACGTAAAACTCGTCAAGCAAAAGCGCTCGAAAATGCTAAGAAGGCTCCAAGAACATTCCTTGAGCTCTTGCAAGAGGTAACAAATGGAATTTTACTTTTTCTTGTTGGTTTTTATTCTAGTGTAATTGGTTTAATGTATAGCTTTCATTATGTCAATAGGCAAACTTAGAGTCCTTGCCTCCTCACGTGCCCACCTATTTGAGAGCAGCAGTTGGGCCTCCAAGCTCCACTGCCCGCCGCCATTTCTGCACTGTTTGTGGATTCTCTTCCAATTACACATGTGTAAGATGTGGGGTACGCTTTTGCTCCACCCGCTGCCAAATTATACACAATGATACACGTTGTCTAAAATTTGTTGCTTGAGTAATGCGAGGCTTCAACTGCTCAGAAATGAATTGTTAGTACGCTCCAGAGGTCACTGATTTATCGTTTCACATCTTTTATTAGAGATTTCTTCTATATTTGTTACTATTTATGTTCAAACCTTGGCTACATCCGTGTCTTCTATATGTATCTAATTCTACCAACTCAAAATTGGAAAGGAAACCAAAACAAAATTAAAAATAAAAAAATAAGAAAGGGTAATTTGGTTGACTTGATCTTGGATATATCTGATGCATCTTCCTTTGTTTGGATTATACTAGGCTATGAGTGCGTAGTTTGACTGGTTTGAGTGCGGGTGGGTGGGTGCATATTTTATTTTGTGTGATCTGAATAAACTACGCCGGTGAAATGTAAATGTTAACTCCTTGAAGTGGCAGAGGGCCAAAGGCCTTGAGGACTAACCTCAAGGTCGCTCGTTATATATATATATATAAAGTAAATGATTAAATGGTAACTAAAATTTTTGTTATTCATCCGTATCTTGATTTTCTTAAAGTGGATATTATTTATATTCTGTTTAAAGGTATTCGTCATAAACAAATATGAATAATCCTTTCTCTGGGTGCTTCTGCATCGATTTACACTCTTAAGTTCGATTCTAACTTCCTCTTATAAATGTTAAAACAAGTCCTGAGAGTCCGAAACAGAGCAAGGAAAAAGAAGGAAGAAGTAAAAACTTAAAAACATCATACTGAAACACAATACTACAAGAATTTATAACTAAAATTTCAACTCTATTACATCGATTGAAACAAGAAATGAATGAAACCAAGAAACGATATTGGGAAACAACCGAACCAAGTAAAACAGGAAACCAAAATGCAAGCAAACAAGTACATCAAAAAAGTGAACAAAAGAGGAAACTATATCGTTTTGTCGAGTATGAGAAAACGGATTGCATAATTGAAGCCCTTCTTTGATGATCCTAACATCGAGGGAGATCTGCTGGAGGGGGCTGTATGGTCTCTGCTTCTCCAACCCCGTTCTCGACCGCGAAACTCATAGCCAACCCCCACGTCAGATGCGAATCTATGTGACAGTGGAACAGCCAAACACCTACAATTGAAACAAGTTTAGTTGGTAATCTTGGAGTAATGGACCTATGATTAGTGAAACATCCTCTCTCTCTTTCACAAAGCTGCGTTTGAATTCTACATATTTTAAAGATATATTTTCCTTCCTTCTATTCCACTAAATATATTAATGACTGCTTAGTTGTTGGTGGTTACTAGCTAGTGAAATTATGACGTAAAGCTTGATGACATTTTGTCTTTTTATACTATCATAATTCATAAGTGAAAATATGATTCTTTTTGTGGAACAATATATTTTTTTTCCCTTCGAATGTTGCCTTTTGTGGAATGCAAGGAGTAGATATGCATGTGAATAACCAGCGTTTACCTGGATTATCAGCCACAAACCGGATGACTGCCCATCCTCCAACAGGAACATTGATAGTATTCCTCTGTGGTGGATCAACGAGGTTAAAATTTGCAGTATCTTTACTTGGGTTAAAGTTGCCAAAGCCCTGTCCAACTATGTAGAAATGGTAGCCATGAAGATGAATAGGATGGTCCTCTGTCGAGACAATAGCTGTATCTTGCAACACAATTTGTACCGCAGAACCGAACTTCAGCTTATAGAGCTTAGTCCCCCGAACAGGTTGCCACAATCCGCGGCTGACATTTCCTGTATAATCAAATTGCACTGGCGGCACAGGTGGGAAATCTGTCGTGTAAACGCCAGGGATGTTTTGGTAAAATGCTTGAAGCAGGGAGGTCTTTCTTGGAAGAACAAAAGAAACATTGTTCATACTAGCACCAAATCGAGTATTATTAGGCCCTTGGCATCTCGGCCCAGGACTGCAGTTAAAAAGCCCTAATCCAACTGTAAAAAATAGGTTTTCGTCGATCTTGGTGGGGACTTCGACTTGTGCAGGACTCTTCAGTTGTCCCAGAAATGTAGTCACGGTGTTAGTGTCATTGTAGGCCGGAAGTCGTGGAAGAATTGGATTTTTACTTGAGGAGGATTTGTACTCGAGGATTGCAGTTGTGGTTGTGTTGTCAAATGCGGCGTTCATAGCAGATTCATAGGCTCGTGCAGCCATATAGTATCTTCCGGGTGTTTGATCAGCCGTGAGAAGAACGTCAGTTGTTTGTCCGGGCCCCACCATGATAACTCTTGTGTTGAACTGCTTGCTATAAAGAGCATCAGTGGCAACAACAGTTAGTTGGTGGTTGGCGATAGTGAAGAAAAGTTGCTGATTGAGTGCGGCATTGATGACTCGAAGTAGAACTGTATCGCCAGGGCTCACAGGTAATTTCGTAGTGCCTGCAATGTAATATAGAATATGATAAGTTAACATCTTTTTACCCTTTTTTTCTTGGGGTTCAGAAATTTAGTTTTGGGAATTCAAGCAAACCTTGACTTGAGCATGCATATAGATCACCAGGCTGACCATTAATGGTGAATGCATTAGAAACGTTTGGAGCTGCACCAGTAAAAACTGCTTGTCTCATGACATCGATAATATTTCTGTTCCACCATTCACCTGTTCATCATCATCATCACAGTTGATATGTTAGTTGGTAATTTTGTAATTATTCATCATCATCATCGTTGATATGTTAGTTGGTAAAAATTTAAATTTCGGTTTTTTTTTTTAATAATAAAAAAATTGTAAAAAACTCAAATATTATTTATGAATTTGGTGTTGGTGAAGTTAAGAATGAGTTGATCATTTGTGGCCTATGTAGAGGTGTTATATCTATATAGTAGAGAGTTGTAATATATTGTTGGGGAAATATAAAATCTATATGAAACTTTTTATTACACGAATATTATATTTTCCTAT
>JAUMHB010036227.1:13054-30751 GCA_032359685.1 Pittosporum tobira | reverse complement strand
GAGAGTTGTAATATATTGTTGGGGAAATATAAAATCTATATGAAACTTTTTATTACACGAATATTATATTTTCCTATCGGCTCAAAAAATGATCGATCCATCCTTAACCTAATCAGATCGAACCTTGAGAATGTTTTTTAGTGGTTACCAAGAATAATAGGGAGTTCTAGCTTTGGCTTCGGGAACGGGTAAGATGATCCGAGTTTCGGACGAATGACCAATGCTCCATAGACGGTGGCTCTAAGCCATCTGCTATGAGCATGCCACCACAATGTACCCTCCTGGTCTACTATCGTGAAACGGTACATGTAAGTCGCTCCAGGCTGGATAGGACACTGTGTAACATATTCGGGTCCATCTGCCCATGCGGTTCTCAACTGACGGATCCCGTGCCTGAAGGATTACACTTAAAAATTTAAACAAAAACAGGAAAAAAAAAATGTTTGTGATTTTTTATGGGCATTTGCATCAAATTTTGCAGCATACTTACCAATGGAGGGTGACATTGTAACGAGCTTTGTTAGTAACTTGGATTACAAGAGAGTCCCCGTTTCGGACTTCTAGAGTTGGCCCAGGGTATTGTCCGTTGACTGTAATAATATTTTGGGTTCTGCACAACCTCGTCACTGGTGTTGCTTGAACCTGGCACAAGCGAGTAGCGTTAGTAAACTGAGAAAAAATATTTTTAAAAAATATGAAAAAATAAAATTAAAAAGACATACAACAAACTGATGGTAGTGAGTTTCGGGGAGTGGATTAGAAGCGACTGAAGTAAGCGCTAAGACAATGTAGAGTAAGAGAAAATTGCACCACAGGAAAGCATTTCTGTTGGAAGTTACCATGCTTCTTGTTCTCAGGCTTCCTGTGGGAAGAAGGCTGAAGCTGATAGTGTGTGGGTTAGACTGCAATATGGCATAGGTATTTATACTACACTGAAAGTGAATAGAAATTTAAAGAAAATTCAGGGAAAATAGAGACTTTTTGGGCCCTTTTGCCAGATTAGGTAACGAGTAAAATTATAATATGAAATTTTAGGAAACTTAGTCCAACCATAAGAGGGATTCGGTTCACCCACTTTCTCTGTCAGTTTATAAACAAACAAACATACTCTTTTCGGTTGCATCAGAACTAGGTTGCAGATCACCTTCCTGTCCTGGCACAAAATCACAAAAGCTCACTCCTTGAAGTGTTCTATGTTGAAATAACAAGCTCACATGTCAACACTACAGGTAATACCTTGAGTATTAGAGATCATGTTATAACTTATAACATGGGGCGCAAAACGGAAAATATGTGATGCCTAAAGTAGAAGTTTTCACTTAAAATATAAGATGCTAGACTTTTTACAAATGTCGAACTGAGTTTATTGAATTCAAGCTTGGCTTGTTAAGATATACGAGTTTTTGTTTTTCGAGTTCGAACTTAGCTCATTTAACTAAATAATTTTTATCGAACTTTTAACGAGCTGAGCTCAAATTTTCATGAATAATTTAGGATATTTAATCTAATCGAGCATTTAAATAGTCGAGCACGAATTTTCATGAATACTTTAATATATTTAATGTAATCGATCCTTTAACTCACTCACTGAGTTTTAAACAAGTCGAATTCGAACTTAGCTCATTAAGATAAATAATTTTTTATCAAAAAAATTCGAACCGACACTCGACTCATTTAACAACTCTAAAACAGTGTTTCAAACTAGTCTGCCAATTAGAGGATAATAAGTCAACAGTTGAATTAATTAGAGAAGAACCTGTGTAAGCCATATTTAAGGTCTACAGTTGACATTATTACATGTACTATCGTAAACAGTGGAAAAATGAATACATGTCGCAGTTTTATATGGTTACGGGAGAGTCTGTTGGCCAAACAACCACTACAACTTGGAAATCTCTGTATGAATATAGACCTGCCTACTAGAATTTTTATTGCCATTTTCAAATTATGATTATTCTTGAGTTTTACCAAATTATCAACTTAGAAATCTCTGTACGATACAGTGAAAGTAACATAACTGACTTCAGTGATCGATAATTTACTATAATTTTCTTTACCTTAGGGTTGAATTTTTCGTTAGGTTGGACTAAGAGATTATAAGTATTCTTTGATTGAATTATTTGGATTTCTTTTATTACTAGTTAAATATCATGCGCAAAGCACTTATAGTAAGATTATTGTAAATTATGATAATTGTCTCAATCAATAAAAATGTATAATTAATTAAAAACAAATAGTTCACGGTATATTTTATTTTTCACTCCTTTTTTTTTTTTAAAAGTCAAATTCCATAAAAATAAAATAAAAAGATTTTAAAATAAATTTTGAAATTTTGAAATTGATTGTAAAATTTAAATAATAGCATTTTGGCACGTCCAAAACATATATGACAGACGAACTCTCATTTTTGAGTTTAAGAAGTGTAAATAGTCAAACTATCTTTGTAATTAGTAATTCCATTAAAAAATTACTTAGTTAATACTATAACGAAACTATGGTACTACGTTGCTCATCTACCATACGTCCCTTTTCCCCTTTCAAAGGTGAGATATACTCTTAATACATTAATATTTGTTTGTCCTAAAATTTATATTAAACAAATAATAGAAAAATTAATTAGAGTATATATATGTCATAAGTTAACATAGTATGTGTAAAAAATAAAATAAATTAATTAAACATGACTTCCAATTTCAATTTTACAAAGAGAAAAAAATTAATCGCTTGTTGAGGAATTTAATTGGTATTTTAAAACTTATATTGTAAACTTATATGGGAAGTAGCCCAAACCTTTGCTATATATATTCTTAATACAATAACACTTGTTTGCTCTAAAGTTTAAATTAAACAAATAATAGAAAAGTAAATTAAGTGACTAAATTTGTCGTAAATAAGCATAGTATACATAGAAAACAAAAGAAAAAAATTAAACATGACTTTCAATTTTTGTTTTACACATAACAAAACTTAGTCGTTTGTTGATGAATTTGATTGGTATTTGAAAACTAAAATAAATTATAATTATATCTAAAAAAAGAAAGAAAAAAAATTATAATATAATTAATAACAAATCTTTATAAGTTAAGTAGCCCAAACTTTTGCTATATAGATGTATTTGTGTGTTTGTGTAAACACACCTTATGCCCCTTTTTTTCTTAAAAAGGTACAATGTATTCCTAATACATTGACATTTCTTTGTTCTAAAGTTTATATTAAACAAATAATTAAAAAAAATAAAAGAAATAAATTGAATTTTATTTACAATTTCTCCCAAAGAGCAATTTAAATTGAAAAGTGAGGGCAGTGATACAACAGCTAGAAAAAGACTGACCTATGTCCCTACTCCTTAAGTCCTTACTCTCAAAATTTATTTACACCTCCTAAAGAGCAATGGAAGAATAGCAAAGAATTATGATTTGCAACCCAAGCTGGTCGAGTATATTCTAGGATTCTATGAATGAATAATTTGAGATTATATCAAGATCAAAACCGAAAGGCTATTTTTATTTCAATTTTACACAGAAGATTCGGCTATTTTTAACTTTTCTGTACATGAAAGCATTATGGAAGTGCTTCTTAATCCTTAAATTACTCCAAAAGATTACAACAGGAAACCTAGAAGAAAAAGCTTGTAGATGGATATACTCCTGGTAAAACAATCAAGCAAGTCTTTTAATTATACACGGGGTAGTTCAAGAAGTCTCCTTCACTATGACAGGAAGCTTTATGCTTCTAGCATCTGAAACTTGTTTCCCAAAAAAAAAAAAATGGAAAAAAAAAAAGAAATCGATTTGAAACTCAAGATAGGAAGGAATATCTATGGCTTCCTACCTATAGTTTTAATCAACAAGTTAATACAGGCATGACATGAAGTCCCTCTTTCCTTTTTGTTTTCTATTTCTATTGTATTTTTCTGAATTTTTGCTTGACGCGGTCGTCAAGTGCTCAGCAAGAATTTTAGTCGCATAAGAGAGCTCTATGCACGACTTTTTGTGATGTGGGTTTTAGTTTTGAATTTTAAGTTTGGGGTTTTCCTTTTGTTGCTTATCATATATATCTGCTGGAGCCTTTTGAAAAGAAACAGAACAAGAAAAAGAAGTATGAGGAAACTGAAAATCAAGAATTCCTCACAGCTTCAGTCAACGAGGCACAAATCTTTATTGGATACTGGAGAACAAGTTAAACTGAAAAATCTAAGACATAGAGAAGACCTGTTGGTGATAGCTCTTAGGAATAACCTCAAGATCGTTAGTTTCAATCATCATCTGGAGACAAATTCAATATATATACATATATGGTACAAAAATAAAAATAAAAAATAAAAAACGTAAATGATTTAATGGTAACTGAAAATCTTGGTATTCATCCATATCTAGATTTGCTAGATTTTATTTATATTCCGTTTAAAGCGGATATTATCCATATTCTGTTTAAAGTTTGAGTCAAACCTCCTTCCTCCTATAAATGTAAAATTGATGCTGAAAAAGTCTCAAACAGAATAAGAAGAAGAAAAAAAAAAAAGATGCAAGAAGTAGAAACTGAATAACATTCACAATGCTACAATAATTTATAACTGAAATTGTATCTCTATTGCATCCATCGAAACTATAAATGAATGAAATCAGGACACGATATTGGGAAACAACCAAACTAAGCAAAACAGGAAACCAAAATGCAAGCAAACAAATACATCAAAAAAGTGAACAAAATAGGAAACGACATCATTTTGTCGAATATGAGAAAACGGATTGCATAATTGAAGCCCATCTTTGATGATCCTAACATCGAGGAAGATCTGCTGGAGGGGGCTCTATGGTCTCTGCTTCTCCAACCCCGTTCTCGACCAAGAAACTCATAGCCAAGCCCCATGTCAGATGCGAATCTATGTGACAGTGGAACAGCCAAACACCTGCAATTGAAACAAGTTTGGTTAGTAATATTGGACTAACGGACCTATGATTAGTGGCACAAACTCTCCCCGTTCGAATTTTTCACATATTTTCCTTCCATCTTTATCATTATATTATAATGACTCCTTAGTTATTAGTGGTGGCTAGGTGACGGAATAATGAAATTTTGATATGAAATTTGATGACATTTTGTTATTATATACTATTGTAAGTAAAAAATAAGATTTTTTTGTGTCTTCAAATGTCTCTTGTGAATAATCGTCGTTCGGTTACCTGGATTATCAGCCACGAACCGGATGACGGCCCATCCTCCAACAGGCACATCTATAGTATTCCTTTGTGGTGGATCAATGAGGTTAAATTTCGCAGCATCTCTGATCGGGTTAAAATTACCAAAGCCCTGTCCAACAACGTAGAAATGGTAACCATGGAGATGAATAGGATGGTCCTCTGTCGTGAATATACCTGTATCTTGTAACACAATTTGTACTGAAGCTCCAAACTTTAGCTTGTAAACCTTTGTCGCAAAAACAGGTTGCCACAGAGCACGGCTCACATTGCCCGTAAAATCGTATATCACTGGTGGGACAGGTGGAAAATCTGTGGTATAAATGCCAGGGATATTATTGTAATATGCTTGAAGTAGGGAGGTCCTTCTTGGCAGTACAAAAGACACATTGTTCATACTGGCAGCAAATCGCGTATTATTGGGCCCTTGACATCTTGGACCGGGATTGCAGTTTACGAACCCTAATCCGACAGTGAAAAATAGGCTCGTCTCGATGTAAATAGGGACTTCAGCTCTTGAAGGGCTTTTCAGTTGGGTAGTAAATGCAGTAACAGTAGCAGTGTCATTGTAGGCTGGTAGAGGTGGCAAAGTTGGTCTTACGCGAGGAGCAGACTTGTACTCGAGGATTGCAGTTGTGGTTGTGTTGTCAAATGGGACGTTTCTTCCGGATGCGTAGGCACGTGCAGCCATATAGTATCTCCCTGGGGATTGATTGGCTGTGAGGAGAACATCGGTAGTCTGTCCGGGGCCCAGCATTATTACTTGTATTGGTAAAGGCTTGGTGTATACGGCATCAGCTGCAACGACAGTTAGTCTATGGTTGGCAACTGTGAAAAAGAGTTGTTGATTGAGTGCAGCATTGATGACTCTGAGGAGGATTGTATCGCCAGGGCTCACAGAAAGTCTCGTAGTACCTGCATTGTAATATCGAGTCTCATACATAAAAATAGTCAAATTTTGATCTAATGTGCATACACGAGTAGTGACATGATTATGACAAACAACGAAACCAAGGGTAATTCTGCCAGATTAATGACGTGCACCACCTCAGGTAGTCAGTAATAGGGGTAAAAAAGAATTATGACACCTCAGTAAACAAGGGTAATTTTGTCCAAACCTTGGCGAGAGCAGCCGTATAGATCCCCAGGCTGGCCATTAATAGTGTATGCATTGGAAACATTCGGAGCTGCACCTGTAAAAAGTGCTTGTCTCATGGTACCAAGAATATTACTGTTCCACCATTCGCCTGTATAACAAGAAAGACACATTTAGTTATCAGAATTTGTAAGTATGATCATCGAATGATAAAGAAATGTTGTGAAAAATACCAAGAATAACAGGGAATTCTATTTTAGGCTTTGGAAAAGGGTAAGATGCTCCCAATTTCGGACGAATGACTATTGCTCCATATACAGTAGCTCTTAGCCATCTGCTATGAGCATGCCACCACAATGTTCCTTCTTGATCTATTATGGTGAATCTGTACGTGTAAGTTGCTCCGGGCTGGATAGGGCACTGTGTCACATACTCGGGCCCATCTGCCCATGGTGTTCGCAATTGACGAACTCCATGCCTAAATTTGAAATTAATTTAAAAAAAAATAATTAATAATAATAATCATTTTAAAATAATTTAACAAGAATCCCTGAATCCAAATTGTTCCAAAATAAACGACAAAAGTTATAAGTACCAATGGAGGGTAATATTGTATTGCGCATTGTTAAGGACTTCGATAACAAGGGTGTCTCCATTCCGTACGTCAAGAGTTGGCCCTGGGAATTGTCCATTTACTGTGATTATGCTCCGTGTTTTGCAGATTCTTTGCACTGTTTTTGCTTGAACCTGTCCCAAAATAGTGGCGTTATTTTTCTCTAATATACTACAAATTACAAAGAATAATAAAAACAATATGGAAAAAAGGAGAAATACATACAACAAATTGATAGTGATGTATTTCTGCATTTGCAAAAGCCGCTGCTGCGAAAGCGAGTGCAACAACAAGGCTAAGTAGAGTACGATTGCTCAAAACCTCCATTCTTCTTACTTTAAGTTTCTGGGGTGAGTGAAGAAGGAGAGTGAAGTTGTTATGTGTGAATTTTGACTGCATGATATGGATAGCTATTTATACTACACTTTGGAGGGAATCAAAAGGTCACTTCAAAAATATAAAAATATTAAATAAAATATATGCAATATAATGGGGGTAGAGATGTGGCAATTTGAGCTTTTAAACAGATTAGGTTATGAGTTAACTGTTATTTGAAAATTTTAGGCCACTTAGTCCAACAACAGAGGGATTTGGTTCACCCACTTGCCAGGTCTCTTTCAGTTGTTCTTTTTGCTTTTTTCCATTGTGCAACTAGTGAATATTCTGCTTTATTCATATTCAATCAAGGCTGCAGAACACCTTCCTGTACTTTCATTTTTTTTTTTATTTTTTTTTTATTGAATGGGTGAAAATGCATAACAGTACAATCAATACATATTATGATCAAGATTGATTCTTATAAACTTATAATAGTATAAATTACAACGATCAATCACATATAATAAAAGGGCAAGTACATCGTCCACTTAAATAAGAGAAATAAATTCGGGCTTGACGTGAAACTCGAACTTGTGACCTCATCATATACATGTATTTAATAGCTATAATTCTCTATTTGTCTTGGTGTAATTCCCTTTTCCGAATTATCAATCTTTTTCTCAAATTTATTTAGAAGAAAAAAGAAAAAGGTAATTCCCTTTTTCTCCTTGAGTTTTCCTGCACTTGACGAGCATAATTTCCCTCATTGTCCTTCGTTAATTCTTGCGAAAAGAAATTCATCAAAATTTAAAAGAAAATTTAAAAGAAAAGAAATTTATTGAATGAGTGCATGATTGTCAAAAATCTCAAAATCTTCTCCTTTATATGGATTCAATAATTGTAATAAATATAAATGTGTAATCATGCACCTTAATATTCTAGTATAATGTTAAGATGGAGTCAAATAGTGATGCAGTACGTTAACTTCAATCATTTTCGGTTACTTACTCCTTCCGTCCTGAAAAAAATGATACAAGTCTTAAACAAATTTATCTTAAAAGAATGTCACAACACGTAAAACAATTAAATTATGTAATTTATATTTATAAAGGACTTATTTATGTGGGATTATTCAAATTTTAAATTGCTTAGATTTTATTTATTTATTATCAAGTGAAACTTTATTCTGATAGTTATAAAATTCTTTTCGGTGTGGAGAAAGTATTAACAAAGATTAGGATTAATACATGATGTTTAATTTAAACATATGACACTGTTGCGTGTGAACCCTCGGACTTCAGAAACCTCTCTTCCAAATGACCACAGAAACTTTTACAAAGTTAGAAATTTTTTTTAAAAAATATTTTTCAAAAAATAAATGTTAAATTATAAATTTTATATAAAATAACATAAAATTTTATTATATTTATAAAAAATTAAAAAAATTATAGTTTTTTATTATATCAAAATAAAATTTTATCTATAATTTTAAAATATACTAAAAATAAATAATAATATCTAATTTTGTGACAAAGATAATAACATAACTAAATTTCATAAGGTTGAATGAGGAAATTTGTTTATTTTAAGTCTTTGTTTGTGTGCACAGAAGTCTTTTGTAATGATAATGAGTACTGACGTTTTTAGGTGTAATCAGACATCTCAAATGACGTATCACGAATACTCCATCCGTTTAAAATAAAATTATAGGTATTTTATAAAAAAAAATATATAGATAATTTTTTTATTTTTTTTGTAATGAGGAAAAATATGAGTAATGTTTAATTGGTTAGAAATAAAGAGTAGAACTTGAGTGGATGGATCTTGTGTAAGGAATTATCAAGAGAGAGGTGAGAAGAATAAAAAATAAAAATTTTGTGATCTTTTATTGTCATAAAATAAAAATATATTTTTAATTTTACAACATATAAAAAATAAATCAATATTTCTAATTTTGGAACTGTGGAAGTATTACTTTATTACAATTGTAAATGCAATCTATACAAAGTTTCAAAACTAGATATAATTTTTTTTAATTTATTTTAAAATTAAAAATATATTTTTTTATTTCAAAATAATAAAATTTTAAAAAAATTATATTTTAACATTTCTTCTCACATTTCTCTTCATCGTTCCTCACAAAACTCACCAACTCAGTCGTCCTTCCCAATTTTTTTTACTCCCTTATGTCTTCCATATCATTTCTCTTCACATATTTTTTAAAGGTAACATTGTAAATAAAATATTAGATAAATTTATTGAAAGATAAATCATCTTCATTTAATATAGATATATATAGCTTTTATTATATGCCTATGTGTGCACTTGCCATATGAGGAATAGAAATGAGAGTGAGGTATTGAATTTTCGTCTGAGATTTGGTGGGGAAGGTGTGGTATCTTCTGTTCTTGTTGACCTGCCCTTTCTGTTACCATCTCGGAAAAGTTAAAACCACTCAAAACAATTAGAAATATTAGAATCGGCTCAAAAAGTAAAAAGTAAAAACGGCATCCTTTCCAAAGTCCTATTTTATATTTATTTTTTTACATATTAAGATTTTTTTTTTAATACATATATAATTAATTCTAACAGTTGATCGATGGGCTATACTACTCGTTGACACATATTAAGGTTTCTCATATTGACTAGAAACAATCAGAAAGAATTTTAAATTTTTTTTTAAATAAATTATATAAATCGCATTTTAAAATCGAAATTTGCTTGTATAAAAATATAACATCTGCTCCACGATAACAAACATTCTGTTGACAAATGAGTTTATCTTAGAGGATTAGCTTGAGTCAAGGCACTGATTAGTATGGAAATTGATTATAAAAATGAGGAAGGGTTTGATTAGTTTGCTGGAAGATCTTCGTCGTAACTAGCTGAGTTTTTTATATTAGAAATGTTTAAATTTGTAATAATTATTTTTTATGACCAAAAAAAAAAACACTTTAAAAACATAAATTAATAATTTCATAAAAAAGTAAAATATTCAGAAGTTCATATTCTCTAATATTTCGCGTAATTTTGAATTTTAATTGTTAATCTTAAAAATTTGGCGGTTGATCGTATTAAACATTCAACTAAAAATTTTAGTACAAATTAGCTTATTATTTTAATTAATTAATTATTAAGTGTCTAGTCCTTAAATTAGCAAATTAATTTAATTAATTTAAAACTTAATACGTTTAGATTAAATTGCTGAATAGGGTTACCAAATACACATCATTATTGCAATAATCATAACAGCAATAAGGTAGGCAGCCTACCAAGGAAATTTTAACAGTTTGAAATTGAAATTGAAAAACAAGTCAAATCTGTTGATATTTCAATTATTATTATTTTTTTTTTTTGTTAATTTTACATATGGTTCACCTTCTAACTAATTGTAATATAAAAAGTTATGTAAAGTATAAATTATATGTGCAATTCTTTTAATCAATTTTAAAATAAGAAATATTTTTTTTAAAAAAACGTGAAAATAACAGTTCCCAAAAGAAATGTATTATGTAGAACCGTGTTTGCATAAATAGATGAAATTGTATTATTTTCTACATTTTTATCACATTATCTTTTAGTCATAGACCCAGTCCTAAAACTACAACCATGAATTATTATTCTAGAGTAATTGAGAGATATATTATGATGCATGTAATTGCGTGCATCCTAATACATTAAGTATTATATATTTTAAATAATATATTATACTCACATATTTTAATATACACGAGTGTACAATGTATAAATCATGACATATGTCTCTCAATGTATTATGATATATGCAATTGCATATATCATGCATTCATCTTTTCCCCTTCCTTTTATTTCTAAAATCACAAATGAGCTTATAAATAAAAATAAAATAAAAAGTAATGAATGCATTTATATAAAAAATGGTCCCATTATTCTATAATTTGTTCTTTTCAGAGTTTAGAAACTAAATTCCCTGAAGAATTGGCTCTCAAATGGACACGCACACTTTGGGGACAGCTGATGTAAGAACTGACAACGGCTCTCAATACACACTAACTAGACCATTATTAATTATTTTATTTATTAACATTGTAATAATATTATTATTATGTTTCTTTAACATTAAATTCCGGAAACAATTTTCATGAATTCAAACACTTTGCCACAGTAAAAATGAAAGAATTTTACAACGCCAAAATTCATGCTTAAAAACTTAGTAAATTGCAATAACCTACAAAAATTAAATATTGTTCACCCTCGAAAAAACTGCTCAATATTTATCTAGTGTACATCTCAAAGAATCTTAACTAGTTCAGACGAAAATGGCAAAATCTCAAACGTTAAAACCCGCACAACTTAACGGATTCTTCATCCTCTGCTTATCAAAGCAGAGTTGAAAGTAAAAAGCAGTCGCGACCAAATTTCTCTTTCAAACTTGCAGTTTCAATGTCTGCATCGACTTCATTTTCTTTTCACAAATTTTGAGAAATTCAGAAAGTACCGTACCTTGCCCAGTGATTATCTTCCCTGCCACATCAGCAGGACTCCAGGATTTTAACGCTTGGGAAATACGGTCCCCAAGGTCTATATCATCCATCGACCTGACATAATTTTCTAGAACTTGAAAAACTTTTCCAGGCCCTTCATTCGGTTCTTTTCTATGAAGTGAGGAAAGTATGGTATCCAAATTTCCATCCACCGAATTCTCCAATTGTTCTCTTAACCACTTCATAATTTCTTCTATTATACCACAAAGAGAATCGATGGAATCTCGAATTTCCTGAGATAGTTCGGAGTTCAAATGTTCAGCAGGCCCACCTTTCTTCTTCTTTTTCCCAGATGGAATAGATGACCGGACACAAGACTGGATAACCGAAGTATGCCAAGCCAAGGGCTCGGTAACCAATTGGACCAAAATAGGAAGATCGCTCCCGGGAGAAGAAAGTAGAGGTTTCATGGATCTGACCTTCTCAATTATGTTATTCTCTAGCAAAGAATTCACAAGTTGCCAAGTGGAAGGCCTGTTTGCGTCTTTATTGGGTAGCCCATTTTCATGAGAATTCAGGCTCCATGCATTGAAAAACACAGCAAAATTCACCCAGTCAATGAGGTCTGAACTAAAAACCTGTGGTAAATCAAAATATTTACTTGCGTGAAGAGAACATGAAGACAAAATAATTAGGTAAATAATTTACTCAACATATTTCAAGTGAGTCAGAAATGATACCTCCGAAGAACTTTGACCACTAGAAACTCTGAAAACGAGGTCAACTGCATCGTGGAAAGAAAAGCCCAAAATCTTTGAGTAGCGTTCAAGCAAGATCTTTAACTCTAAGGTAATTTTTGGATCAGATAAAGAACCATTGACTGCGATATTTTCCTTGACTGATGACGAAGCGTTCTGGATAGATAGATAGATCATTCGGGGGACAAGGGATCTCCTCTCTATAGTTTTCAGCGCATTTGCTTCTATTTGTTTACTCTGACTTTTCTGCAGTAAAAGTAAGAAATGAATCAATTTACTGCAAACGGCATTGGAGAAATGGAAATAACTCATATTAAAGAAGCATTTATTAAGAATCAAAGGTTCAAAAAAGTCTTCCAGAGATCCATAAGTTGCAATTTATTCATGTGGGCTATAAACAATAATAATGCTTCAAAGTTCAAACATATAACAATTTAGAGACATATTCTAAATTTCATGATATAAGCCAAACATAAGAACTTACCAAGTTTTCTCTAGGACAATAGGATACTCCTTCAAATGGTCCTGCACAGAAAGAATGTTCCAATTCAAACCAAACTACTGTTAACGGAAGAAAAACCAAACAACTGACAGCATCTTATACTTGTACACACACACACACACACACACACATGTAGAGAGAGAGAGAGAGAGAGAGAGAGAGAGAGATTATAATAAAAATCACAGCATGATTTACGGACCTAAAAGATAATTTTTATCATAAGTTGGTGTCCACCAGGGTCGCAACTCCAAATCTTCATTGAAGGTCAAAGATTTGGATGCAATCTCACTTGAGAGCTCAAGAAAGTGGGCTCCGGATTTCAAGCTTTCAAGAACACTCTGATGAGAGAAATAAGAAGCGCAAAACCAACATAAGAACAATTGACACAACAAAGGAATTTAAATATAATTAAGCTGGTTTGAGAAAGGAGAAAAGCTACACCTCCTCTTCCTCGATGCTATCTGCATTCTGCTTCATTTGTAAAATCGGTTCTTCAATCTTTGCCAATAAGTACTGACTTGATCGTTGCAATCGTTCTTTGAATTGAACAAATTCAATTACCTGGTAAAAAGTCATTTTGATTAAAAAGAATTGTGTGTGTGTATATATATATATATGGCAGGTAAAAAGTCATTTTGATTAAAAAGAATTGTGTGTGTGTATATATATATATATATATATATATATATGGGAAAACGGGAGAAGAGCACAAGCTCTCTTAGAGGGGAGAGCACAATTAAATGAAACTACATAGTTTCACTTAATTTACGTCAAAGCTATGTCATTGCACTATTCCCCTAAGGGTTGCTTAGAAAGCCTTAGACCAACACAAAATAAGTAGTGCTTTCCTAAGTAAAGAGAGCTTGTCCTCTCCTCCCATGACCCCTATATATTTACACACACACATGCACACAAAAACTTTGTATACTTTTGAATAATTCCGATGACGATATGCTAGAAAGGTAAGATCTGCAGATTCTCGAAAGTGATCATCCATAAACTTTAGGTAATCTCTGAGAAAATCCTTTAAGTCCACCCAAAGGGGAGAAGTCAACATTTGGGGTAACATGTGGTGTGACAAAGTTTCCAGTAAGATATTCTTCACATCCAAAGATTTATATCTATACACAAGATACGAGGAAATATTAGGAGTAGGAGGTCAAGAACTATTCATTCCACAAGCAGTAAAGATACATCAATTAAGTAGTAATAAATTTCACTTTACCGTTCATATGCTAAAGGAAGGGCGCCCCAGTGAGAGTATAAGTGCAATAACAAAATCTTGTACTGTGATACATGTCTGCCAAACAAGAAGTCACACACGTGTTGTCAACAAAAACAGGTAAACTCCAGCAATTTTTAGTACTCCAGTAGTTAATAATTTATTTACAACTGAAATGACAATTATGAGCCAAGAAAAAATGTACAACAATTTTTACCTTCGAACAGTCAAACCGAACTCCAATATCATAATCGACTCCAACAAATAACCGAGATGCTTAGTGCGCCAGAACAACTGCAGGCACAGAGCAACATAAATGACATCAATTTCAATAAGTCATTTAACAAACTAGCAACAGAAATTGAGATATATATATATATATATAAAGATGGTGTACAAAATTTACCTGAACCAACACGTTACAAGCCATGGATAGAAGCTCTTCACCATGCATACTCTCCTGAACATCCAAGTCCTTCGAAAGCGGAAGGTTATTACAGTACATATCTACCATTTGCACTGCTAAGCCCTCAATATCTACGAATAATAGAAGAAGTTACTATTTTGAGTAGTCCCAAGATACAAGTCCGCATTACTATTTTGCGTAACTTTAAGTTAAAATATCTACTTTAAACAATCAATTATTTGCCCATGACTAGCAAAAAGCTTCTTGGAAACAACAAATAGAATAACAGACAGGACCCATATTATTTCACAAAAGGAGACGTACCACCATTAGGGAGAGTATACAGGTCACCAATCAATTCTCGAACCTTAAAAATGGTTATCGACTGCCCAAGAACTTTTCTTGGCACCGTGGTAAGAGATTCACGGCATTTCACTAACTTATCCAACAACACAGTTTTTCTGTTGTGTGCTAAAACTTGAAGAAATACCTCAACGTCCGAAGCAAAGCAAGGTAAGTGACCAAACCTAAGTCGCAAGGAAAAATATGATAGAATCACAGTCACTTACTTAGAAAATTAAAAATAATAGCAGTTTTTTTATAGAGATAAATAGTTGATACTTTTGAAGATCAGAGAAACAGGATCTGTATGTTGAAAGTAAACTTAGAAACAAAATGGATATTCACTTTGAAATTACGAAGAAAGCTAAGATGTGAGCCAAACCTGCAGAAGTATTGCATCAAAGCCTCGATTAAATTGTCCAACTCGCCCTTTCCAAATAAAAGTTTCCTCCTTTCGATTTCAAGGTTTGCCAAGTATGGACACCTTATGGAATCACTAGTGACTTCTGCAACTAATTTCCGTACGAATTTTGATGCATTTGATATCCGCGAATCAAACTGCACATATATAATTCATGAAGTCAAATTCTATAGAAAATATGCAATATGCTCCCTCCGTTCAACTTTCAACGTCCTAATTTTTAACTGTTTTCAGCACGCAGTTTTTAAGACGTTTCAAAAACACATTTATGTATTACATTTTTTGAACAGTTTTGTATACTTAATACATTTGTATGTTAAACTTTTTAAAATATTTAATATATAAAAAAGATATAGTATATAACTATATTTCTGAAACGTCTAAAAACTTGTGCTGACAACAGTAAAAAATTTTGGATATTTAAAGTTGGATGTAGGGAGTACTACTTAAACTTTTAAAAAAAATACTCCCTCCGTCCAACTTATATTGTCCTAATTACAAAATGCACGCCTATTTAGGAAAAGATAAAATTTTCTAAAATAGACAATTGGCCGAATCCCGTGAAACCGTTTCATAGAAGTTCAACGATATCTTCTTTTTACAAGGCAAATCGACTTCGATTCTTGAATAATCCACATCACTTCTGCTTCTATTGTAATAAAAGATTCCCTTTTTATGTGGAAAAGGCCCGTATCAATAATTCTTACTTTACGTATGGACAATCTCCATAAAGGACCTCTTGATCTGATCTGATCTTAAAAGCATCTTTGTAAAGGGCCATTCGTCCTCGCAAAAGTCACTCCATAAGTGGCAGCTAAGAGCTTGCATTCCAATAAAATGTTTATCATTTTCAATAAAAACAGTGGGGGTAGTTTAGGAAAAATATAACCAAAAATAGTATGAGAAAGGAAAGAGGATAAATGAATTTGGACAAACCAAAAAGTAAATTAGGACAATATAAGTTGGACGGAGGCAGTAATAAACAATTTTTAAAAAATAAATAAAATAGTTTAAGCAAGGTAGGCACCGTTTCATCTGTTAAGTGCAAATGCCTGCAATCGCCAGAATTTGGTAGTTGAATAGAATCACTCTGAGCCACACCATTGAACCAGCTACTGTCATCTTCAAGTAAACAACTCAGGTAGTGTAGAAAACACTCCCAATCATCAGGACTGCCAAATGTAAGCAAACAAAATATATCATGGTTTTTTGAAAAAACGTTCAAGCATAACATAAAGATGGGAAATTTATTTACATTATCATCAGAAAAATTTGATCATTTTTTTTTTTTGGGGGGGAAAACAGGTAGTTATTTGTTAGGAACCACGGAGCAAATAAGCTGTGCCATACAAGGGTAGGACAAATAATGAAAACATAAGTGGATAAGTGACCTTAAACCTTGTTTAAGTCTTCAAGATTGTCGAAAGAGAAAGACAAATAGGACAAACTAACTACAAAAGCTAAAAGCAATATAAAAATTAATAAAGCAAATAAGATAGTTAATCACGACAACGAAGAGTTCCATGTGGTAAAACATACCATAACTCTAGGACTTTCTGGAATATATCGGCAGCTGCAGCATAATCACCTGCCCGAGCATGAAGCCTCCCCTGTCAACTTAAAGTTAAAGAATACCAGTTTATAATAAATGAATGCAACACACAACCTAAACAAAAAGACAGAGACAAAGAGAAGCAAGTTTAAGCATGCACTTGTATGTTTAAATCTCACCAGCTGGCACATTTTATTTATTTTTGGATCTCATAAGGTGGCATGTTACCAGGGATGGAAGCATTCATGCAGCTTTAATCACCAAGTTAGAGATCAAATTGTGCAAATTGAGTACAGAAAGAGGTTTGAATATAGGTTAGGCAAGGAAATGACAGTAAAGATATTACACCTGACAGCAAGGGAATTTTAATTTTATTTTATTTTAAACACAAGTGAGTATAGTTGATTACAAATATTAGTAAATTAATAAATCATATTCACCCAATATATTGAGAAACAATTTCATCTGTCAGCAAGCCTGAAACTACTGGTGACAAATGGATCTTTTCCATCAAGTTTGCACATGGTATAAGCTTCTTTAATCTTCTCAAGTATTTATGTTTAACAATTATATAATAAATCATGATAGATTCAGCATCTCTAGTAAAGATGGGTCCAGACAGTACCTGTATGCGTAGTCTATCAACTTCAATCATTACAAGAGAACCCAATTTTCCAGATAAAATTTCCAAAGCATCCCCATACTTAGATTGCTGTTCCAGCAGAGAGATGTAGACGCTGAGGGCTGAAATGGTACAAGTCATTGTTAAAATGGTACAAGTCATTGTTAAAATGGTACAAGTCATT
>JAUMHB010036227.1:0-12954 GCA_032359685.1 Pittosporum tobira | reverse complement strand
TGTAGACGCTGAGGGCTGAAATGGTACAAGTCATTGTTAAAATGGTACAAGTCATTGTTAAAATGGTACAAGTCATTATTGACCAGAAAACTGCTATGGATTATTAATAGACATGGAAAAAGAAAAGGCAAAATTCACCTTCCGGCTCATGCAAGCTATGAGAAGCAATGTGCTTCTTAAGCAAACCCTCAGCTAAAAGCAACAGCTTTTCTCCCCCACCACCACAAAGAACCTGCAACTGAAAGCTACATATTGCCCAGAGCAAGAACCTTTCTTCACCAAAAATCTTGTACATTTTAATAGCTATCTGAAGTAATCAAACAAAAATATTACGACCTCATAAATTCACTGTATCCATACAAAAAAGGTATGATATAACAAAACATGACGGAAGGGGATAGGGGCAAAAAACAAGAAGAGGTTAACAGATACTGTCTAACCTGTTGCTGCTTCACAAATGAATACTCTCGAACATAGCAGTTGAAAAGGCCCATCATTAGATCCAAGTTGTTCGGGAATTTCGCACATGCGTACTCGTAACAACTGGTAGCCATATCCACTGATAAAATAAATAATTAATTAAAAAAATTTATAAGGTCACTAATTATCATTTCAAAGTGTGGAGAAAATAGACTTATAAAAATCAAGGGTAAGGCATGTTCTCACAATGATCGAGTCTTTGGAAAACAATCTGCAATGTGCTTAGAGTGAGATCATCAATAAAGATGGAGGCATTGGTAAACAGTAACTCTTTGGCATTGCTGCAAACAGAAAGTGCTTCGTCCAATTTACCCATCCTTTCCAAAATGAGGCCCTTAAGTGCCTGCATGATATAGGAGGGAAATTAGAAAGAGACCCACTTAAGCTAATACTTTAATACATGATGCTTTAGCTCCACTGGAATAGAAGATGCCATCTGTAATCCTATTTTTAGAAAATGGTATCGATCAATTTTACCGGCAAGACATCAAGCATATAAGTAAATGTAATTAAACTTGACAGTGCATTTGTTGTCTAGAAATAATCCTGCCTTCTAATGATAATCAAATTGCATTGCATCATTCAAATGGGCTGGAAATACTTTGAGATCATTTGATCATGTCCAACATCAGCCTATAGATGCACCAATGAGAAGATGGGTATTGGATTATTAATACCATGTTAGAAGAGGGAGGGACGGGCCAAAAAATATGTGGGGGAATAAGTGAGTAAAACAAGTCGAACTCAATAAAACAGAAAGTAAAACTCTGGATTCAAATCGAAAGGTTAACTTAGTACTCAGAATTGAATTGCAATTAGAAACTCCTACTCAATTTTGACTAGACTCGAATTTATGTACTCAAAACACTCGGCTTGGAACAAATTATAGTCGAATTGAACGAATCGAACTTGAATTCAAGCTCGACTTGGACACTTCGACTATAATTAGATTAATTTGTTGTTACTTGGAAATAAGAAAAATAATTACAAGTACAACTTAGACGTATAAAACGTCTAAACCTGATAAACAGGAGGAAATTAATAACTAATTAATCTAATTTATTTGAAAATGTACAATTATTCGAGTATGTATAGGATCATGAATAAGAAGGAATTCAAACTGTTTGATCCTTAAACGAGTTGAGTATAAGGAAATGGGAAAATAAATAATAAGAATTAGTACTTCTTGTAGTATGTTATTAGTGGGATGTCTGGGAATAGGTATTGAAGTGTTTGGCAATAGGTTTAGTCGAAATGTGGCTATATAATGTAAGGAAACAGTTTGTAATTGGTACAAATGAAATGAATTGAAATTTACTTTTTCTCTAGATTAATTTCTCTCTTTCTCCACAGTTAGTTTATCTCTATCTCTCAATTTATCAAGAAAATCATCAAAAGACTATCGTAATGAACATTGAGTATAACTTCACTCAAATTCTTTTCGTATGTCAAATTGCAGTTTTTTCCTCCTCAAATTGGATTGTTTTATTAACAAATTCGAGTTTAATTCAAGATTTTTTGATACCAGCCCGAACCCTTGGTTCAATTTCAACACTAGTGAAGGGCGAAATAGAACTGAGGAGATGGCATTATATAGGAGTAAGTGGAGGACTGCAATACGTATATAAGAAACCTAGTTAGTGTTCTGGGATATAATTATATCATATAATTTTAACTAAAATAATTTATAGTAGAATTATATCCTAATGAAACCAACACCAGGTCTCCTAAACAAATTAGACCAAATCATTCACTTGCATTCATGAAAAATTAAATGTGAGATAATACACTCGATTAAAAAGAATATATACTTACAAGAGCATAAGGAGATTTGGGGAATTTGGTGAGCAGAGCTGTGGATAGCTTGAGTGCAGTCTTGAACTGACGAGAATCGATGGCGTCCCATATGGGTCGGACTCTACGCTCCGGAATCCCGCCCGCCATACCAAACTTTGACGCCATTCTAGCTCCCGCTTGGGGTTAGCTACAATTCACAAAAATTATAATCGATGTGGTCTAACGATGATTGTCAAAGACTCAAAAACTCAGAAGGATATAACGGAGACAAGTAGAAGGGAAAAAAACCTAGGCCGTGTTTGTGTGACATGGGTTTTTGGTAATGACATTTTAGTCCTGGAAGTTTACATTCCTTTTCAAATACTCCCGTTAATTAAAATTAAAAAATAAAAAATAAAACTCCCTTTAGTTTTAGAGCCATTTAGAGTATTTGTAAATCATCAATATATTATATAAAAGCATAAATTGAGTTTAGTTTATTTATCAAGTCAACTCAATATTATTAGTTTTAAATAATTTTTTTATTTATTTATCCAGATGACTTAGACATAGAAACTTTTGATACACAACTTCAATCAAGTTCTATGTAAATTTAATTAATTTATTGGCGAATCACCAAATATATAGTGTAATCACCAGATATAGAAGAGTCATATAGTACAAATAATAGTATTAAATATGATTTTGTATGCATCAATTTGTATCTGTATTTTCAAATGAACATAAACCAAAACAATATTTGATTTATCACAAACAAATACATTACCAAAATAAGAGAGAAAACCAATAAAAAAAAGTACATAAAAAAATTTGAACAGTACTTTAAAAAATTGCACAATAACTTTTTACATATATATATATATAGTATATGTCTTTCCCAAACAATGTTAGGCATTTGGACTAATTTATAATAATTCACACAGACTTATTTGATTGTCTATATAATTATAACTTGTGAATGTCATAAAATATTTTGAAATTACTATTAACTAAGAAAATAGTTTTCACATTATATTAATTTTCCAAAATTTTTAAAAATATTATCTAATACAACTATGACAATATCATGAACTCACGCCGCAGTATATTATAATTTTCAACTTTATTTTTTGATGATAAATATTTTAATTGAAACATGATTTGATTATTGTAAGAATATATTTATCGTAATAAGAATATTAACTGTAATAAAATTTATTTTTAATTAGTTCAATTTATAGATTTTTGACTTATATTTAAAAAAAAAAAAGTTGGGTAAAATGTAGAAATATATTAACATAAAACATACCCGCTTTAGTGGCTAGTACATGTGTCTCTTTAACGTGAGTCATTGACACTTTAGTTACATAAAATAAAGAACTTCTATTGCTTATATTGGCAATATCACCTAAAATAGAAAATAGCTTATTATTACAAGCAGGAGCTTAATTCAAAAGATTAAAAAGGATCTAACGAATTTGTCCAATATTGGACTCTTTCTAACTTTGTTTCCAGTGACTATTTCATTGCCTTTAACAAAGTTAATGTTTCCGCATGGAGAGGATTAGCAGCTTTCACTGGAATTCATTTTCTAAAAATTTTGCAGCCTTGGTGCATGAGACTCCATCCTATGCTTTATCCGATTTTCCTTCACCAGCTCCCATCTATCTGCATAATATATCTTGGTGCAGAAACTTGTAATTTTTGACTTTGAGCACCCTAAAACCACTGCACGCCCTGTTTCAACACAGTTATCAATATTAGTTGATCTATAACAAGTATTTATTATGATTTTTTTTTCTTTTAACTTCATTGCATGTTGACAATCTGTTTTTTGTGCTTTAATATGATTTATTAGCTATCTTATGTTCTATTCTTCACCTCTAAAAATGATATTACATCTATGTAGCCATAAAGCCCAAAGAACACTAGTCCATATCAGATGAATTTGACAAGCACTATCATCCAATTTCTTCCTTTTTTTAATTGATGATATCTATTCAAAAACTTCTTTAAATTCAAATTTTGTGCCCATATTGCTTGAGAAATTTAGTCTTATAGCTAACCATATTGCTCTTGTGGAACTGTGATTTATAAAAAGGTGATCTATATTCTTTATATGATTATTACATAAAGTGCATTTGTCATATATACCTGTGAAAATCTTTGCTCTATTTTCCTGAGTGGAATGCAGTTTTAGGTTAATTTCCATATAAATAAAGTCACCTTAGCTGGAGTTGGAAGAGTCCATAGCTTGGCTGCCATCTTGTCCTGTTCCTTCTAATTCTTTTGTTGCTACCCAGCTCTATATATGTCTCTTTGTGAATCTTCTTCTTGGATCATACTTTATACTCTTACTTGTGTTGATGTTTCACTTGTAATATCAGTACGAGACAAAAAGCATAACACTGTTACTTGACATAATAGTATTTTATGCCTTTAAGTTTTCTTTCATTTTCCTATTAATGCCGATATGATAAGTAAATTTGACTGTAAAAATTATATTATGTGTTCCTTACCGAACGTAATTATTCTTCACATCAATTGTTGCCAGTAGAGTGTGCAAAATTTTCGTCCCGTAAATTTATAGGATTAGTTCTTTGAATTTTCTTATGTTCCACTCTCTCCTTTCCTGAATAGATAATTACATTAACTTTGAAATTTAAATAATCGTCAATAGTAAAATCATTTCAAACGGAGTAAGATAGTTTCATCCGTTTGAATTTGCCACTTCTCATTCTGAAGGACTGTATTTTCCCATCCCCTATCGTTTTAGCTACTCTTTCTTTGTTTAAATCCATACCATATAATATACTTTTCCACATCCAATGATCTGAATTTTTCTGATGAATATCCATAAAAAATTTATTTGCACCATATTTTCTAGTAACATTGATGCCAACAGAGACTAAGTTTGATTGAGAGTACGCCATACTTATTTTGCCAATAAAGCTCTATCTAAACTACCGAAATCACGAATACCAAAGCCTCCTCAAATTTTGGTCGTGCTAGAGCCTCCCATCTTTTTCAATGACTTTTTCTTATATTGTTACCATAACCCCACCAAAAATTTCTTATCATTTTATTTAAGTCGTTTATCTCATTTTTTGGCATCTTGAACATTAAAACAGTATAAATGGGAATAGAAGCTAAAGTTGATTTAATTATAACATCTCTGCTAGCTAGGTTTAGAAGTTTTGCTTTCTAGGATTGGAGTTCACCATTAAGTTTTTCTTTAAAAAACTGAAAAATTTCAGACTTTTTATTGTTTAACAAAAAAGAGGCTCCTAAGTATTTGAGATTTTTGCTTAAGAAATTAATGTTGAAGAAATAAAAAAAAAGAGTCGTGCTTGGGTGTCTTATGTATCAGGACTCATAAATAAATTTGATTTGAGAAAGTTAATTTTTTGTCCTGAAATCTCTTCATATTTTTCGAATATTTCTTTAATTTTGACGCAGGCTAGAATAGTTGCTTTGAAATAGATTTTACAACAAAAAAGAGATGGCTAATAGGATCATCAGATCTACGACCAATTTTGATATTTTGAATTTCTTTTAGGTTTTCAACTTTGATTCTATTTGAAAAAAGCACTTTGGCACAAAGAATGAATATATATGGGGATAGAGGAGGATCTCCCTGGCAAATGCCTGCGGAAGGATAAAATAATTATGAGGGTGATCCACTCATTTGCACTAAATACGACAATGTAGGAAGACAAATAAAAAATATAAATTATAATTTTTATAATTTTAATTTATTAGATCAATACGAGACTCAAGAGCAATTTGAGTTCGTGTAAAGTGTAAATGTCAGAAAATGAAATTTTCAAATAATAAAAAAATATAAGAAATTGTGTAATATAAATTTCATAATTGAACTCAAACAAATATTAATAATTATATAAAGAGCTTTAGGATTTACTTAAATTATAAACATATTTCTTATATATATAAATTCAGTTATATAAAAATTGGTTAAATAATTATTTGTATGTGTAAATTTATTGTTGATAAATTTTATAAGGCTATTAAACATTTAAATTGTTAATCATAAGAATAATTATTTTTTAAATATTTTTATAATAGCTAAGATTGTGAGTGATTTAATGTATTCTTATGCAATTTTAAATATTGTTTTAAGAAATTAATGTTTTTCAATATTTCAAGAATGGACAAGTATTAATTCATATATATAAACACTCCTTCAATTTTCTTTTTTAAAAATCACTTTTCTATAAACACTCCTTCAATTTTCTTTTTTAAAAAGCACTTTTCTATAAACACAAGTTTGCAAAATTCTGTTTTCTTGTTTATAATTTGACTATGTTTGTTCTCTTGTCAATTTATTCTTTTCATAAGTGTTTTTGGATAAACTTCGACAACTTTCTTTCTATTATATATATTTTTGAACTTTATAAAATATTGTATGCTTTATTCATTTTTATATTATAATTTTAACCACAGTATCTTTTTTCAATGTATTTCTAAAGGATTAATCGAGTGGTTATATATAAAAAGAATTGACTAATAAAGATACATAGAAAATATTTCATCATCTTACAAATTATTGCAACACTTTTATTTTTGGGACGTTCTATAATTTTGTAACATTTGCATTTTAGGAAAGTTTAATAAAATAAATTATTTAACTTACTCTTACTTTGGACATTTTAGTAGAAGTGTTTCGAACTCATAAAACTACAATTTGTAGTTTAAATATAATTTTAATTTTTTATTAAAATTAGATTTAAACTATAAACTCAAGATTTTAAACTTAAATTTGACCTATAAAACATGATTTTTTGAAACATATGAGTCCATAATGTTTTAACATTGCTATCAAATCAATACTAAATATGACATATTATTTCAATCAATACTCTAACATTATGATTACTCAGTTTAATCACTATTTCATTTTCTCGTGTCAAAAAAAACTATTTCATTTTCTAAAACTATAATAGAAACATAATTGACAATTTTAACTATAATTTCACTATTTAAAATTATAATATTATAAATATAATTTAAATATTATATATATATATATATATATATTATAATTTATAAAAATTTGAACGTTATAATTAATCTAATGAAGTATAATGTATAAATATATTTTAAAGATAGGTTTGAAATAAAAACTATCAAGAATTTAAATGGGGCAATAAATACTTGATAAAAGTGCACTACAGGTTATACCAGTTCGAGTAACCTTAAAACACTTCTGTGCATATTCACGCTGTCCCAACTAACCGATCTAAACCGAAGCCACATCTGTCCTTTTTTCGTTGTCATTCTTCTCAATCCCCAGTCTACCCTTCACCTCCATGACTGAACCTCCTTTTATTCCTCTTCTTCAACTAACTATCCAAACCCTAGTTAATCTCAGTATCTGATCTACCATCTTTGCCCCTAAATTACAGCTTTCATCATTTTGATTTCGTGAATAAAAAATGATGGGCTCGGAATCTCGAGAAGACATGGAAACCCTAGTTCTCGATGATTCTCTGACCTCCAAATCATACTCCAATTACAAAAGTGCTATGACGACTCTCTCCTCCGATTCCCACCACCCTCTCTTTATTCCGATCACAGCTGCAGACTCGGATCCCCTTTTCTCCCCTCCACCGCCGGCGGTCAAATGCCCCAATTCACCTAAAATCGCACCGCCATCGTATTCGGATGTGATTATCAGTCCATTGGATATCAATATCAATAAGTCCAGCGAATCCAACAGCGCCGATAGCAAGAACAATAGTTCCGATCAATCACCAGTATTATCCAGATCAGAATCGTCGAGCTCGTCGGAGTATTTGAAAATCTCGGTATCGAATCCACAGAAAGAGATTGAGGGTGCGAATTCGATCGTTCCGGGTGGAAACTCATATGTGACATATTTAGTTACATCGACAACGAACTTGTCGGAGTATGGCGGATCCGAATTCAGTGTTCGGAGGCGGTTTAGGGATGTGGTAACATTATCAGATAGGTTAAGTGAGGCGTATAGGGGATTTTTTATTCCCCCCCGGCCAGATAAGAGTGTGGTGGAGAGCCAAGTAATGCAGAAGCAGGAGTTTGTGGAGCAGAGAAGAGTGGCATTGGAGAAATACTTGAGGAAATTGGCGGCTCATCCGGTTATTAAGAAGAGTGATGAGTTAAGGGTGTTTTTGAAGGTTCAGGGGAAGCTGCCATTGCCTACAACCACTGATGTGGCCTCTAGGATGCTTGATGGGGCGGTGAATCTCCCGAAACAGTTGTTTGGGGAAGCTTCGAGTGTGATTGGACCGCAAGAGGCGGTGCAGCCGGCTAAAGGAGGGAGGGATTTATTGAGAATTTTCAAGGAGTTGAAGCAGTCAGTGACTAATGATTGGGGCCGTTCGAAACACCAAGTGGAAGAGCATGATAAGGATTTTTTACAAAAGAAGGAGAAGTTGGGTGAGCTTGAGCTGCAACTAAGCAATGCATCTCAGCAGGTGTTGTATTAAGTTACATTGATTTATTACCATCGTTCTTTATTTTTTATAGAATTTTTTTATTAGAATATTGGTGTTTATGTTTGTTTCAATTTAGGCCGAATCACTTGTGAAAGCTCAGCAAGATATGGGAGAAACAATGGGGGAATTAGGGTTGGCATTACTTAAGTTGATGAAATTTGAAAATCAGGAGGCTGCCCTCAACACTCAAAGAGCACGTGCAGCTGATATAAAAAATGTAGCAACTGCAACGGTTAAAGCAAGCAGATTGTATCGAGAATTAAATGCACAGACTGTCAAGCATTTGGTAAAACTAATGGACCTTGTCTATTGATGTTAATATATTGAGTAATTATGTTGTAATTATGAAATAATCTGGGTTGAATGAATATGTTTATTAATTGACTGAGAAAGTGGAGTTTGTTTCATCTACTTACATAAATCAGTTATAGAATGCCTAGTTTTGTCTGCTTATAAGTTGAAATGGCTTAAGGATTCAAAAAAGTGGAAATTAGAAGTGTTTGGGTGTGTCAACTGCTGGTAGCGAGGGGATGAGATCAGTTGCATTGATTAGGAGGGTAGAAGGAGGCTTTTTAGAGGAGAGTGGATGAGGCACTAGATTTCATATCCTATGACAAATTCGCAATATGAGATTAATCAAATTGGAGAAATTGTTGTGGATGGCTTTGGTTAACTGGGGATTGATGATATTATAGGTTCTTATTATTGGAGTTTGAGAGGCAATGGCACAAGGGATTTATGTGGTACAGTGGTAGTGTATTATGAACGCTAGTGTATGCGAAAGGTTGCATTTTTCTCTTGGACGACATCATTGGCAGAAATTTTGAAGGTGGTTTAGGATTTGTAAAAGGTTGACCGCAAAGCAGAACATGGTTCCTTATGCCCTTTGGTTGATAATTTGACGCGAGGAGGAATTGATGTTTTTGAGGATATAAAGAAGTCTCTAGGTTAAATCTTTGTTTTCAGCTTATTATTATTTGACAGAACAAGGTCTTATCTAGTTGTAGTGTATTTTATTGACTTTTTGGAAGAATTCTGCTTTTGTTGAGGTCTTGAAGTGTGGGATGTTCTTGTTTGTATTTTTGCTTTTGTTGTGTTTTTTTTTCTGTTTTGGGGTTTGGGGGGTGCGGGTTTGGCTTCATTCTAGTTGTATCTGCCTGCTCTTTTGTATACTAAACATATAATACAAGGATGTCTTCTATTTGGCCTCTTTGTGAATAAAGTCACTTATCAATAAAATAAAATCAATTCAAAATATGGTTTTCCAGTTGCGGTACTTGACTTGTAAGAGGACACCCTCTTCTATTTTCGTTTTCCCAGTAACTGGTCTTCAATGATTTTCATGACACTTTCTGTACATTATCTTACAGGACACGCTACATGAATACATGGCTCTAATGCTTGCGGTTCAAACTGCTTTCTCAGATCGATCAAGTGCTTTATTGACTGTACAAACTCTTTTGTCGGAACTGTCTTCTTTGCACTCGAGAGCAGAAAAACTCGAAACTGCCTCATCCAAAATATTTGGTGGTGACAATTCAAGAATTCGCAAGATGGAGGAGCTAAAGGAAGCCACCAGAGTAACTGAGGATGCTAAAAACTGTGCAATAAGAGAATATGAACGGATTAAGGTATCTAACATATATGCTGTCTCAGGATCTGTTATCCACGTGGATTTTTATTTATAGTCATTTTTAGACCTTTTTTTTATGTAAACACTAGTTAGAAAAATTGGAAATTTTAAGAGCAAAATAAGTTTTAATAATCGCACGCAAAGATGACATAATGATAGATGGTTTGATAAGTCTGGAGAGATCTTAGGGACATAGTATTAGAGAGAGAGAGAGAGAGAGAGAGAAAGAACATAGATAATGGACGGTTGAAGAAATAATCAGATTTTTAAGTAACAGTTCAATCTAAAATTCATTTTACTCGTAGTATTTTGGAACATAGATAATGGACGGTTGAAGAAATAATCGGATTTTTAAGTAACAGTTCAATCTAAAATTCATTTTACTCGTAGAATTTTGGAACAAAATAAAAACTGATTTGCTCTTATGTTTTGTAACGAAGGGAGTAGCGTATTACACACCTTGTTAACAAAATAAGTACGTACTATCATATTGATCATACTGAATGATAAACATGTTCTGGGCTGACCAAATAGAGTAGACCTGGTTATGATAATATTGTTAACTTCGTCAAGCAATATGCTGGTTTATCTTTCAGAGCCTCTTGAAAAAGATTGCCCAATCTCGTCAGTTTCCTAAACTGTTGAAACTTGAAACTATAATAACTGAACGGCATTGATATTTCCGCTAGGCTTTCTCTCACATGAAGGTGGGACCTATTTACTTGTATGAGGACAGCCTCGTGGAAATATCACTTCCTTAATTAGATTGTTACTTAAAGTTCCTACTGTAAAAAAGTTATGAAAGCGAGTACGAACTTCATAGTATATATTAATGGCAAACTTGGGGTACTTACAATTAAACTCAATGTATCTTTCCGTGAATTAAATAGGCGTGATGGTGAAAAAGCTGTCTTCTAGTGGTAATTATTACATATGTGCTAAATGTATGGTAATCTGAGGATGCCTTTGTCTTTAGTTCTGTTCATTGTTTGCTGAGGTTGAACTTATCACTTTTCATGAAAAGGTTATAAGACTTCTTAGAATGTGGAAACTGGAAACTGGGATGCATTGGTTGGATCTGGCTTTAGATTCTTTGAAAGTCGTGACTTGATATATAACAGTCATATCAGAACCAAATATTTATTTGCTTTCACTGAGAGTAATCTGATTTTTGTTACTGTCCTGATAATTGCAATAGTCAGAAATTGAGATTTTTTTTTTAAAAAATTTATCCACTGATTATTAAATCCCATATAAAATGTGGTGGTGAAACTATAGAGGTAGGTAAAAAATTAAAAACTGGAGTACAGAACACGATCGGGCCCTGTTTCTGTTTCTGTTTCTTGTTTTGGACTTATCTGAGTTTCCTTTTTTTCTTTCATATTGACCTATTTTAACTTATAAATTCCAACAAGGAGATATATGCAAGATGTTTCATCCTCTGCTCTTTAATGCATTCTGCTCTTTAATGCATTCATGTTTTGCATGTAAAATGATATGGTTATTCTGTAAACTGCAGGAAAATAACAGAAGTGAAATTGAAAGGCTAGACGGAGAAAGGAAGGCTGACTTCGTAAACATGCTGAAAGGATTTGTCATTAATCAGGTACATGTCCTAGTCCTGGTATATAAGATGGCTAGACCTATCTGAAGAATATAAGTTGTTTGTCTATCTCAAATGTTCCCTAAAACTGAAAGATAAGAATTTTGTTGGTCTTGTCACGATTTCAATTGGATTAGATTAGGATGAAAATACAGCAGGCTTTTGAAGGGTAGAATTTTAGGGAAAGGGTAGAATTTTAGGGAACTTTAGGAGGTAGTTTGTTTTTTGTTTTTGTTTTTTTTTATGTTGGGGTAAGTCTATATGGATGCTTATAATAGTTAGGAGTTCTCTTATAAACATAATGCAATGAAGCTAAATTTCGTATAAGATAGTTACATCGGCAACTTAGTTGTTCTAACTTTCAAGTATAAATACTAAGTTGCAATATTTTTATTTGTGATATAGTTTTTCCCATTAACAATTTTCTTAGGTCTGAATCTTACTTTTAAGAAAGATTGTTGAAAACCTCAAGTCTTTAAAGTGTCCTAGGCAAACCTTCTAAAAAAGGTCCAAGTCAAATAGAGCTCTCATCTTCGGATAAAGGGAGTAAGTACAAACGATACACCTTATATATGCATCCTGCCTGTGTTGGACTTTTTAATTATAGGTTTTCAGTTTAAAGGGGGAGACAACATTTGCCATCATGTGCATTTGTATACTGTAAGGGATCAAGGAACAATGACTAGATTTCCCTTTGATCTTGTTGCTTGTCATGGTTATAAGATAGTTGATTTTGATGGACCTATACATCTACCTAGTGGAATATAATTTATTTTTTTCTGAATATTTTGGCAAGTGTTAAGGTGCTTGCCCACAATGTTTTCAGCATTGCTGATGTCTTATCATTCTCGCAATTTTTCTGAAAGTGCTATATGATCTTTTCTTTCCCTTTTTTTTTTTTTTTTTTTTTTTTTTTTTTTTTTTTTTTTTTTTTTTTTTTTTTTTTTTTTTTTTTTTTTTTTTTT
>JAUMHB010036216.1:0-19917 GCA_032359685.1 Pittosporum tobira | reverse complement strand
GAGGGTGCCAATTTTTGAGAGCGAGATTAAAAAAGAAAAAAAGAAATTTAATGAGCTGTAAAAGAAAAAATAATTTTATTTTTTGAAACATTCATGGAAATGAGAATTAGAAAACCACACCTCATGGTGGGTATGAAATTCCCCCATTAAATGAGTATTTTTCATCAATGGAATAAAATTACCATACTAACAAATTTAATAAAAGTGATATTAAGCATATGTAAGGTGGACATGAGAATAAAATACTCATTCTCGAGGTAACATTCATGTGCACCAAACATGACCTAAGATTTTTTTTTGTAAACTCTTATAAGTCAATTTCAAACATTCTTAAAAATAATTTTTCTGTAAACTCTTATAATCCAATTTCGAACATTCTAAAATTTAGAATATATAGAAATTTATTTCATTATAGTCAATATAATGATAAAAAAATATTAATTAGAAGAAAATATTAACTTTAAAAAATAAAATTTACTCTTATTTTTATTATTATTATTATTTTTGTACGTTAAATAGGTACTCCTCAAGTAAGTAAAGCAACTCCTTTTGGAAATTGTAGCACCTGAAAAAAGAGGTTAATATTTGGAAATAATACATTTTAAAATATATTTGATGGATTCACCTAAAATTATCAATCTTTAAGGAATATATTCGTTCCCCTAAAAACCCGAACCCTAACTTTACCCACCCACGCCACCCCACCCCAACCCAATTTACAAATCGCTCTCCATTTCCCTCCTCTCTCTCCTCCTCTGTTTTCTCCCTCCCTAAACAAAAACAGGGTCTTTATAATTTCATTTCTCACAAATAGCCATGGGGAAATACATGAGGAAAGCTAAAATTACAGCCGACGTGGCAGTGATGGAGCTCTCGCAGTCCTCTCTGGGCGTCCGTACAAGAGCCAAAACCCTAGCTTTGCAGAGACTTCAAGCTACGACAAACCCTAACCCTGTCGGTGATGATTCATCTTCCTCTTACCTTCAGCTTCGCAATCGGAGGCTTGAGAAGCCAAACGATGCCATTAAGCAACAAAAATCATCAGCCACGAAACAGAGTTGCAGGGAAACGCCCCCAAAATCCAATCTTTGTCCAAGAAAACCTAACCCTAGGACGAGCTCGAGGCTGAGGTCTATGAATACGGGTTCTATCGGGTCGGACTCAATTGGGTATTCAAAAGGTGAAAAGGTTTGCTATGGTGAAAGTAATTTTGTGGCAAGCAAAGAAGAAGGAGCAGAGGATTGTGCCGATTTGGGTGTTGAGGTGTCTTTTGGGGAGAATAATTTGGAGTTTGAAGGCAGAGAAAGGTATTTTCTTCATTTCTTACATGGGTTTTTAATTTTTGGTCCTGTTTATTTATGTATTTCATATTATTTTTTTCTTTTTTTTGGCGCGCGCGTGTGTGTTTCATAATTAGAGAAATTTTATATTTATTTTATGCTCTAGTCATTTTCTCAAAGAAAAGTTGGGGAAAGGGAAGGAGAATGCTAAGTACTGTGGAAAGGGTTTGATTTTTCTCTCTCTCCCCCACCCTTCTCTCTCTCTCTCCCACTCACTCTCTCTCTCTGTGTTTCCCCCTCCCTCCCGATTTTCTTTTTGTAATTTTTAAAATATATTTTTTTTCGAAGATTTGGATAAAATTTTTGGGTTTTCCATTTTGGTGGCTTTTGTGGAAAAAAGACTATTATATTCGAGGAGTTGCACATCCATAAATTAGAAAAGGGTTTGTTTCTTTTCAGTTTGTAATATGCTCTGGTAGGTACCAAATTTTTCTTACGTAGAGAAATGAAAGGGTTCGTGTATGAAATTTTATAACTTCTGATGGTTGCTATTACTGGATGCTTCATGCATTTTTCACTTGTTAATTTGCAGTTAAAGAAGAATTTTTGATCTTTTCTATTTTAGGGTTATTCTTACAACTTTATGTTTCTCTCTCCCATTATCCCTTTCTTTGTTTCATCATTGAGCATATTTTTCTGGTCCTGTGTTTTGTGTGGTTCTTTTCATTTACAAAATGCTTCTATGATGTGCAGTTGCACTTCTCATACCCTAGATTTAATTTTAGGATTTGGGTGTAATTTTTTCATGGTTTACCACCATAAGTTCCACTGATTGTTTTCTTTGCTCAATAATTCAATTTCCAGTTAATTTTCATTATATTTTTAACTATGAGATGGGATAATTAAAGTTGTTTACGTTTTGACAGTTGCAAATACAATGAAAAAAGAAATAAGAATTTCCAGTGTCGCAGTTTGATTTCATTGTAATTATCAAAGCTGGATACAAATATTTTTTTTTTTTGTCTTTGATTGCACTGGCTTGCCCCACTTGTGTTTGCAATGACCTATCTTATTCAAGGGGCCATTTGATGAAGTATGTGGGATACTCTGTTTTATAAGTAGCAATCAATGTGATCTTGACGTCCACCAACCAAAGTGTGTCCATTATAATTTTCAGCTACTCTTTACTTGAGTTACTTTCCCACTTTTTCTTGATCTGGTCATTGTTTTCCCTTCTTCTATATTGTACAAGTATTATTTAAATCCATTTACTTATTAAAATTTGCATACTTGCAACAGGAGCACTAGGGAAAGCACCCCTTGTAGCTTTATAAGGGGATCAGACACCATTGGGACCCCTGGTTCTAGTACGAGGCCTACAGGTTTAACGGCATCCAATCGACATAGTCAGAATTCCATGCAACGAGACATTCCGACTACTCATGAGATTGAAGAATTCTTTGCCTTCGCTGAGCAGCAACAACAGAAACTTTTTACTGAGAAGTAAGTGACAGCCTCTAGTATTCTAGCACTGGTTTAATAATTTGCTTCTACTTAATTATCTAATAAACCAAATTACTTGAAGATATATTTCACATTTTATATAGTTAATAAAGCTGTGGTATTTTTCAGGTACAACTTTGATGTGGTGAATGATGTACCCCTCCCAGGGCGGTACGAGTGGGTGAGGGTATAGGCTTAATTAAGCAGGACATATTTCTCAAATGTTGAGAACAATGCTGCCAAGGAGCTAGGAGTAGAGGGTGGTAAATTTCTATCACCCTTAATTAATGTAAAAAGGATACAAGGTATCAAATATGTGTAATTTAATCGTTTTTAACATAACAGAGCCAGATAAGTTGCATAGTAACACCTGTTGGGAGCACATATGTGAAGGCAATGTAACTTTAGGCTTTTTGTAGGCTTCATCATTGTAATTTGCAAATCACCTGGTGGTTAATTCATAACAAGTAACTGTTTTACCTCTTTATCTTTGTATTTGCCCTAGTCATTTGCATTGCATATGATAACTTGATGTCTGAAATTTGAATTTGAGTAAAGATGTTATTTTTTTTTTTTTTTATTTTTTTATGCGTGTGATGGTCCCTGTGCTTATTTTGCCTTCCAAGTGCCAGTAGTGGGAGTTCTTCATGACCAAATTAACCTTGTTCATGTGGAGTTGGACTTTGGTTTAAAGGCGAGTCCTGAATCCTTTGCTGATCTTTTCTGGTAATAAAATCTTTCCATCTCTAGTGTTAGTAACTGTTAAGCTGATGTATTGTATGGTATTTGACATATAAATTGTCTCTTTTTCCTTGAAGCCCCTAGCTGAAAGGGGTGGCCCCTACATATCTGTGGTGGGCCTTAGGTGAATAAATTTTGGGGCATTTTACTAGGGATTTTCAGGTTCTGAGAGCATTTTTGTCAGTGGACAGTGGCCATGGAGTTTGTTGCTTTTACATTACTACTATTATTGCTACCCTTTTGTCTTTTTGCTAGGGTTTTATAGTTGCTGGTAAAGCTGCCCAGTAAAATCAAGAAGAGGTATTTAATGCATCAGGTGCATCATGAAAGATTGAATGCCATTTTTTTTTTGTGTGAATAAATTGTTTCTCTTTTTGAATGGGAACATTATTGTCCCCATTTCTCGCGTGTGGCAGTACCTTCTGCATCACATTTTGTAACTTAGTGTAGTAGTAATCTTGAAACTAGATCTGATGATTTCCATTTCTCTGATGTACTTCACCGATATAGAAGTATATTTTAAGGAGGTTACAAATCCGTTGTTTCATGTGCTGTTTTATTTTCTGTCATAAATATAATTTAATAGTTGGATTGCATTTGAGTTTATTAATTATAAAAAATAATTATAAATTTTATATTTCTCTTGTCTTAAAAATAATGAGTTCATGTACTTTCTTTATTGTTTCAAAAATAATAATTTAATCTAATATTTTTAGTTTGTAATTAATTTTTTATTCTCATTTAATATCACATCAAAACTCTATCTTTATTTTTTTATTATTATAAAATACATTTGTAATGACAATTTTGTCAAAAAATATACTCTCTCCTAAAATGTTAGTTTATTTAATTTGTGTACTTTTTATATTTTACTATATATTTTTTTTTAATTGAAGAGGATATGCAGTATATACGTTATTAAATTAGATTGAGACAACAAATTCGGACTCGTTAATAAGTATTTGAAAATTTAAGTGGGGCGCAAAACTTAAATCTCAGTCGTTCGTATGCTTATAAGTTATATCCCTGATAGATGACTGTATGTGAGTTGATTATAAATAAATTTGAAGTCTATATTGGAAATAAATTTATAGTCAACTCACCTGAAGTTTTAGGCTCAGTTTGATATAAATAAAATATGTTTTAGATAATATTTTTTTGTAAACGTTTTTTTGAGAAAATGACTTATTTTTTAATGTTTGATAGTCAAATTGAAATCAGACTGAAAATGTATTTTTATATTTGGTTTCCAAAATAAATTTAACAATTATGTTATTTTAAATTAATATAAGTATATTTTTGTTTTTTTAATAAGATAAAACTAAGTTCTTATAATGAAAATTTGAATTTATTTGTATATACATAAAAACTTAATACTATTATCTAACAATAAGAATGTTCATATTTTTAAGAAAAAATTTAATAAGATAGTGGTTTTAAAAAATTTTAAGAATAAAAAAATTTAAAATTTAAGAAATATATGTATATATATATAATTAAATATGAAAATATTAATTATGCATATATTGTGAAAATAAAAATAAACTTATTTATTTTCAAAATAAAATAAATAAAAAGATGATAAGAGTGATTAAATAAAAGTGTTATAAAGAATGACAGAAAGAGACAACAATCGGACCACTTTTCGGAAAATGACTTACGGATTTAAACCTGTAAGGCGTTTTCCTAAAATAACAAAGGAATTTTTTGTTGACTAAAAAATGATTTCATGCTGGTTGAATTTTTACTGACATACCAAAAACTGTAAAATTTGAAAAATATGTTTTGAAAAATATTTTCGCTATAGCAAAAGGAGCCTTAACTCTTGACTTGTTTGAATACTGAGATTAATGTAATTGTATTGCATGTTGTTGCTGTTATTTTGGTTAAATGTCCCCATTTATCTCAAAGGAGTTGGTACAACTAGTGAGCTCTATAATAAATGTTAGTGTGAAAAATTGACATAAGTCTTAGGTTTGAAATCTGACAATAATAATGAATTTTTTTTGGAGTATTCGCACATAGTTTATTAAACGATTACCCAGTATGCATGGTTGTTGAAGTATTACGTGTATTAGATTAAGACCCTAAGGTTAACAGATGCGGTTATACCATTATTTTAAAAATAAAAATAAAAAAAAATCTCCATTTATTCACTTTTTAATTATAAATGGATGGTCAAGCCAATAGTGATTGTTCTATCAGTTTGACAGTATGAAGTAATAATTCAAACTCCCCCATTTACATTTTCAAGTTTCTTGATCAGAAAGCCCGCTCAATTGTTTGTCAAACCCGTGACATTTATTTGGCACAGAGTCACGAGCTACTGAATTAAAAGTTAAAACTGGAATTTACTGCAACTTGTGACAGACAATGTTTTGTCATTTCTTTTTTTTTTTTTTTCGATGCTAAAATAGTAACATGTACTTAGAGAGAAATATATTTTATGTAGACCTTTTATAAATTGAATAAGCTCACATAAACAAAATAATTGAATATAAGCGGACGATAAAAATCTTAAGTCAACTACAATTACATAAAACGTCTTTATTATTCAAATGCAACTTCTTGATCAGAAATTCATGGAATTCGGATCCGGTGTATAACAAAATTGTTCCACGTAATTGTGCATCATTCATTTGTTCAAGCCTTCAAGGGTAGATGGGGTCCAACAGTTGATTCCCCTACAATTCCAAATCAAAATAAATAATAAAAATCCCGTACAATTAATATAGCAAAACTGTGAAGAGGTAAAAGAAATAAGTATGGAAGTTCACAGAAGTTCTCAATGCCTTCTAACGAACCCAATTTTGAAAACCTCAAAAGATCCTTATTCGTGTCAAATCATCTAATTAATCAACGCAAGATCAAGAAGTAAAAATATATACTAGGTTAAAATAGAGAAAAGAAAAGAAAAATAAATGAATAAAGAAAAACGGAGAAAGAAAATATTAGAGCAAGAAGTGAACTAAGAACTGCATATGATTACTTACCTAGCAAGATGATAGGAGTTCAAGTATCTGTTCCAAGTTTATGTCGTTACTTGCTTTGTTTCTGACATTTCAACTTCATAACCACTTGTGTTTGAAACATTTTCATTCTCCAATTTCATCTGGTTGAGTTTCTGAAGTCTTATGGCACGCAGCTCATACCTGATAATTGACAGGATAAAAATAAACTGTATTAATGCAAGTGAAACAACACATATATATGTGTGTGTCTGTGTGTATTTTTTTTTTTTTTTATGTTTTTGTGTGTGTGGGTTGGTTGGGGGTTGAATCTACGGCTCTAATGTTGTATGTGTATGCTTCTTACCATACACACAATAATTATTATTTCTTAAGATTCGTTTTAGATTTGACATATTTATCTTACCTATCTTACCGTCCTCAAACAAATATACTTCTTACTAATCTCATTGAAAATCAAATTGTGCAGTCATGAGGCGAATTAATATGAACAACTTCTTACAGTGAACGAGTCATGTTCCCATCACACGGAGCAAGGAATTGAAAATTCATAGTACCATTATTTTGAAATATGTAAAAATCATAGGAATAACTCCAACGCATCATGCAGTGATGAGCAATGACCCATAAAAAAAAATTATAAAAAAAAAATTAAATAAAAAAAGGACTTACTTGGCCAAAATGTTTCTAGCAAGTGTAAAATATATTCTCCAAAACTCTCGTTCCTTCAAGTAGCCTGGACATAGTTTAAATCTAAGTCGTGACAGCTCCTGGAGAGAAAAGAAGAATAAAAAGTTCGTCGCATAGTTTCAGTCAACAGTATTAAAGCACGCTGAAGCAGAAAGTAGGACAGTAACGTTGTGACAAAGCAAAATAATTGACTGTACAAGGAAACATCAAAGCTAACAACTGGGCAGTAGCCCAGTGGTTACCAATGGCCTCTCCTAAAGGAGAGGTCAGGAGTTTGACCCTCACTGACAGCGCTAGTGGACACCTTGAAAATGCCAAGCGAATAAATTTCTAAAAAATGCAAGTGTGTGTGGGTTTAGTTTGTCTTTCGCCTATGGGTCAGCCAACTTTTGGGGTTGGTCATAGATATACCAAATTTTTGTTTTTAAAAAATCAAAGTTTAATCTTCAAACGAGTTGAAAACAGTAAATTAGTGTAGATTGGCCGTCAAAATTCATTCAAAGACTGGACTCGTGATTAGTAAGGGTTGGCTCTTTTTGTATACTGGAATTCCATTATCTGTTTAAGGGGCTACGAGCTAGGATTCCTATCCAATCTTATCATGCTTCCTTGCTTTATATCGTTATTATGTAAGCAATTCTAATTACTCGTAACTACTCCAACAAGTTAAGCAAGCCTACAGACAGCTTTATGTGTCAAGGTTCTGTTTGAACATAATAATTCACATAGAGACTATAACCAGTTAAAGACCACCAGGCAGAATGGGAGCTTGGAATAGACCTGGTTCATAACTAACTTCAAAGATACGTTTAAATTTCAAACTACCTTTCCTAACATTAACTGAGAATATAAGGGATCATATTCTAGGGAAGAGTGCACCGATTACATAAAAAATCCTCTGCTGATACCATATTACTCTGATTTAAATCTTCATTAACATTATTTCTCATTCTCATATAGGAAATTTTCATTTTCTAAGTATCATTTAAAATTCAAGCCAGATTTCTTTTTTCATCCAGCAATTTAATGTGGTCACACCACACACACATATATTGGTTGGTTCATCCCTCGTTAAAAACATTTATAACCAAAACTAATTTTTTCCCACGACTAGTAGATCTGAAGATTCTAACATGATGACCAGTGATATCAAGTTTAATACTTTAAAAACTTTCACGAGAACATTTTTTTTAAAGAAAATTTACGATAAAACAATCTAAACATATGATTTAGATAATATTAGTAACCCATTAAATATGGAAATATGAGTTGCCACTCCCAAATTTTTTAACTCCCGAACCAGATGGTCGCAAATCATTTGTTAAAATACACACTTCAGGTAATCCATCCTAACCAAATCCTACTTATTTTTATGACTAAGTAAAAACAAAATACTACTTATGAGGTAGTAGAACAACAATTGGAGTAAGACCAACCATTTCACTTCAAATATAGTCCATTGGCTGTAAAATCCCTATTCATCGTATTTTGTACAATTAAACATCTGTTTCCAAAATAAAAAATCACATAAAATTATATATGGGATGCATAAAATGATCGATACTAACTAAAGGATTACGTGGTTCAACCATAAATCGCTATATCCATGGGAGATTTTTATAAAAAAAAAAAAATCACAATTATTCCACACTCAAAATGTTACTCCCTCCATTCCACAATATGAGTCCCTTTTCGAATTCCTAAAGTCAAACCTTAAAATCCTAAATTTTTGAATTAGCTAAATTCATCCAATTTTAGTAAATATAATCGTGTATGTTGTAAAATATCCAAAAGGTTCCACCCATTAAAGCATTTGTTGTTTCCAAACCAACAAGGATATATAATGAATCATAATAAACTTAAATTTTAGAATTTCGCGAATTGACTTTTAAAATTCCAAAATTTGATTCATTTTGTGGAACAGAGGGATTAATAAGGTATTATTCAATTTATAGGCACATGTCCTCGAGATACCGAGAAATATTATTCTCCGCTATTATCTCTAAAATCTAATCTAATCCAACCAATTAGAGATAATGAAAAGTTTATTACCTCTAACAATTATCACTTCCGTTAAGAAAATTTATAGAAATCTTCGAAACCAATTTGCAGTTTTGCACAACTAAGAATTCAATTAACATAACAGGAAAATAAATGCTAATAAATTCATAGGGAAATAAAAGACCTTGGACTTGGAGAGAACAAGAATGGCATGCCGCTCTTGCCACTCATACAAATCCTCTTGGACATTTCCGGTGGTTGTTGGACCTATATCATCACCATAACTACCTCCCTCTTCATCTGGAAACCAGCCCATTAAAAAATTAAAAAAATTAAACCCAAGGCAAATGGGTTTGTAAAATATAAATAAAAGAAAAAGAGAAGGGAAAACACCTTGGAGAGGGAAGTTTCTGAAGGTTTCAAGAGTGAAGGAGTTGATGAGATCAATCAGTTCGTCATTCACTCCGTACAGTTCTTCTTCCTGTTGTCTGGTTAGTATGTTTGTGGGTTGAGGAGGAGGAGGAGAGGCAATTGGGAGTAAAGATTTGTTTTCGACGGGTCTGTATAGACTGCGCCGGATCCATGAATACGCCTTCTCCATCTATCTCCTTTACAACAAAACCGTAAAACGAACGCAATCGAAAGAGAGAGAAGGAGCTAGTTCTGTGGGCTGGACTCCGAGATCAATCAGTCTTGATACAAAGATTGGTCCAAATGAAAGCCCAACTGAGGAAGCTAGTCTTGAGTTAGTCCAAGGTAAAAAACTAAAAATAAAACAACCAAAAATAAAATAAAATGACACTGATGTGTTATTTTTCCCTTTTTCTTTTCTTATAGTAATATTCTTTTGTTGGCTGGCATATGGGTGTAAATGAGCCAAAATTGAGTATTTTGAATTGTTTACCAAAATTGAGTATTTTGAATTGTTTAGATTCTTACTTTAAAAAATTATTTGAGTTTAAAATAAAACTTGTTTTAGAGTTCGTTTAATTGCCGAGATGAAATTAATTACTAGTTAAATTCGAATAATTTAAAATTTTCGAGTAAATTAATTTGAGTATAAATAAAATAACAACAATTTAAATCATTCAATTAATCAACTAACGAGTTGTTAAAAATGAACTGATATTTTTTTACCCGAATTTAAAGTACGAATCAAAATTTTATTTGTTTTTACCAAATAATTAGAAATTCAGACCTAGCAAGTCACACGTGACAATTCAAAATTAAAAGTTCCAAAAACACGTGCATGTACTCCTACATGCGTAGGATACCTTTATTTACATTCATTCTGTTTATTCTCTGCCGTTGAAAAATCGCTCCGCATGCCATTCATCGATTGATTGTGCAAACAGGTCTCCACAGAATGCCTGCTTTGCTTATTTTTCAGTCGCCATAATATTTTATTTATTTAAAATAGTTTTTTTTTTTTAAATAAAAGAAAAACTGGTTCAGAAAGCTTCAAGAATCTAAGATTAACCATTAACAAGCGGGTGCAAATAATTAATAAGTAATTAATTTAAAACAATAAAAGGTGGTTGTAGTAGTTTTTTCCCACAATATATGGGTTTTGGAGATAAGAGAAAAAAGAATTTGTATTTATGGGACAAAAATAATTTATTCTTTGAAAAAATATATGGGTTCATTCATATAATTATTCTATACATGTATATTATAATAATTTAATCTAAATAAATTTAGCCAAAAAATAAAAATCAAAAATCAAAATGACTGTATAGCATGAGTCTGTATGGGCTCTCATTTTTTTTGGTCCTACACTGCATGCATGCCTTATGGGTGTGTAAAGACTTTGACTTCGAGCCTGTAAACCTTTTGCTTTCATTTCACATACATAAAACTGAAATTGAAAATAGTCCATATCCATGGCCATGGGTGCGGTGAGTGGAATTTGTAATAATTATTTCAAAGGTTATCATTGTAAAGCTTAAATTCATAATAATGGGGGTTCGGGAGACACGTGGGACCTACTACAAGTATGATCCAACATCACCCGCCATGGTGGGTAAGCAATCATGCATATAAAATTATCAAAAGAATTAAAATTTTGAGAAAATAAGAACTACCCACCGTCTCCTTTTTGAAAATTTGCATGCTTGTTGGCTCATGGTGTAAAAAGTGATTCTTGCAAATCTTCATATGTCAAGTTTTCTTGTTCCTTAATTTTCCTTTTTAAGTTTAAATGGGTCAAAAGTTTGACAAGGGATCATGAGTTCAAAATTGTTAAAAAAATAAATAAATAAAATTAGAATTTAAGTTTTTTGGTGCATGTCACAAAAAATATAAACGATTAATTGACTTCTGTAACTAAGAAGAAAAAAAATAAAATTTAAATGATGTCTAAAATCATATCAAGTGCACGCGTTTCAAAAAATAAAACAACGTAAGTTTTGATGTACTATTTTCAAAATTCAGTACTACTTTGTCGTCCGTTGATGAATGGAAAAAGGTAAAGCTTATAATTTTCCCTACGCGCCTTTATTTCTTGGGTAATACTTTTCCCTTATGAGGTTGTAAACGTAAACCAAAAGATTTAGATTTGATTCATGTTTGTTTAGTTAAAAATTTAGCGTGTTCGACTCAAAATATTATTGAGTAAAATAAAAAATCAAATTTGAATAAATTAATAATTGACTAAATTGACTCGTTTCTGGCCTATTGTCTTGCTTACAAATTAAGAACTGATCATGGATTAGATTGGTATAATAGTGAATTATGTCACACTCATAGGCAAACAACTCTAATATTCTAGCCCAAAGTTTGTTATCTTAACTGCATTGATTCAATTGATAATCTATTAAACAATAAAATGATCATTCCTCAAAAGAAATCGCACTCTATGAATTTGCTTGACACCTTGTATTGGCCTACACCCATTAAAACATATGAATCATACATTATTGGATTTGGTAGTTAAAGACAATCTTTATCAAGCAGCAAGAATCCGGACTTTGTCCATTCACCTCTGTTGGGTAGTCAATTTTAGATTTTGAGTAAAATCACATTCCTGGTTTGAAACTTAATTTATATATAAAATAAATAAATAAATATGTTGCATAGTTCCATCTATTGCTTTTTAGGGTTCTAAATGCTAACCTAATAGCTTCACAGTTCACACACACACACACACACACACTCATAATTGCTAACCCCATCCAAATATTCAATTTTTTAAAAATTTATAAATGTGTTTGACCAAAAAACATAGGAATTGTTATAAATCATTTTTTTTTTTTTGCGTGTGGCCGAACATTAACTCACACATTCATTGGTCACTACCAATGCAATTTTGTAAATTTGTAGGTCCCACGTGCAGATATCGCATCTTCCAAAATAGTTATGCAAGGTTTTTTTTTCTTTTGGTTACTATTGGTAGGCTAGTAGGTTAGTAATATGTTCTTCAATAATTATAGTTTCAAGAATACTACTATGGAAATATAAAATAAAAAAAAAAAAACATACTTTTTGTGTTTCAAAATTAATGCTTAATAAATTTTTTAATGAATTGGAAAAATCTTAAAAAATTTAAAATATCCCAAGACTTCATTTTAAAAGTAATGAAAAATGAGAAAAAGAAAAGGGGGAAAGGTAATGATTAGCAAGAGGAGCAAAGGATAAAAATATGTGAAAACTAAAAACGACCTTCCCGCTTTTTTGCCCTTTTTGTCCCGTCACTTAATTCCCTTTTACTTTAGATCAAGTTTTTGACTTTCCTTCTTGAAAAACAAAGCTACAATCCCACTCCTTCCTTTGCGCCACTTTACCTGCTTAGATTTAGCAGTTTCTTCAGTCAATTCCTGTAGAGACAATTCAGCTCTTTATATATGTATATATATATATATATATAATATAATATAATAATGGCGAATTTAAAGTTGAAGGTAGCCATGTCCCACTCAAGAGGCCCATTGCTTTGGACAGTTGCAGTCTATCATTTGAACACCAGCTATTTGACAAAAATGGCCAAAGAGCTCCACCAAGTGCAACATCTCCAACTGGGTCGTCTCTGTCTTTCTCCTCACTTGGTTTCCTTAACCCCACACTTCTATTTTTCTATCTCTGAAAATCCCATTTTTCTCTTTTGGGCTTTTCTTCTCTCTGCCCATGGACAAGCACCAGCAGCAGCTGTCTTTGGCAAAGAGTTCGCGGCAGCAGCAGAGATGCAGCGAATGGTTTGTTTGTTTTCTTGTTATTCTCTATGTTATTTTACTCTATTTCAGCTTAACTGCAGATATTATGTTTGGTGGCTTTGCAAAGTTTTGATTTTTTCGTGATTTTGTATTTTAAATGTTGGTTATATTTGGTTACATATCTTCCTTGCTTATGGTGGACTTGTTGTCAATTTTCTTTTTTAACGCTTTTGATTAATATAATATAAAATGAAACAATGTCTTCAAGCTTATTACTAAATTAACAGTCATTATGTTTACGATAAACGTGAAACAGAAAACATATTCCTAATATCAGCGATTTTTCCGATGTTGGAGTATATTTGTGGAACAGGAGTAGTATTTCCTTTTGGTGTTTGTCTGTTTCTTTTGGAACTGACGAAAAGGATGGAGTGTTTATGTTAGATAATAGTTTCCTGAAGTTATAGAAACTGTTACTTCACCTCAATCAGATCTTGATAAAGGAAAGTGTTTAATTTCATATTTTTAAGATGTCTCCTCTAAGATCTACCTAACTAAACAAGTCTACTCTATTAGTCTTATAATTCTGAGTTGGACTTTTATTATTTCGAGAGCATTACAACTGGAATTGTAAGAGACAAAGTTCCTTCGTATGTTGTCTTTCCTTTAAATATTTCACCAAAATGGATATTAGCGATTGAGTGATTTCCTATGATTAAAAATTCTTAGCATCAAATGCTACGATGGAACAGTTGGTGGTTCTCCTAAGCTCTCATACTCATCGTTATCTCCTCTTCTTTTTTCCTCTTTTTTTTTTTTTTTTTTTCCAAATTTGTTTATAGGAGGTAGATACTGAAAGCTTTGTATTGTTATTCATCTTAGTTTCACATGTTATGTGCTGTTGATTTTATGACAGGATATTCCGGGATGTTCCTAGTGATATCACGATAGAAGTGAATGGTGGTGCATTTTCATTGCATAAGGTAAGTTCCTATGCCTTCCATATTGGATTCCTATTCAAATGCCATATTGGCTACCATGGTGAAAACGCTTTCAAGGTTACACTTTATATGAAAAAATTTGCATCATGGTCAAAACTCTGACTTTTCTTTCTAGATTGTTTTTCATTTACTTTCTCTATGTGTGTTTGTTTGTGTGATTAAATAAGACCAAAGTCCCTGATAACTGAGAATAAGTCCTTCGTATGTTGTTACACGCAGTTTCCTCTTGTGTCCCGTAGTGGTAGAATCCGCAAGTTGGTATCAGAAAACAGGAATTCAGATATTTCAAGGGTGGAGCTTCTTAGCCTACCCGGAGGTGCAGAATCATTTGAATTAGCTGCCAAATTCTGTTATGGCATTAATTTTGAGATCACTTCTGCAAATGTTGCTCAACTTATTTGTGCTTCAGATCACCTCGAAATGACCGAGGAGTACTCAAATAATAATCTTGGTTCCCGTGCCGAAGAATATCTCGAGAGTATTGTTTGCAAGAGCCTTGAAATGTGTGTAGAAGTCCTACAACAATGTGAAAACTTACTTCCTCTTGCTGATGAGCTGAAAATTGTTAGCCTATGCATTGATGCTATAGCATCCAAAGCATGTGTCGAGCAAATTGCTTCAAGTTTCTCTCGGTTAGAATATAGTAGCTCGGGTAGACTTCACATGAACCGGCAGGCAAAATGTGAAGGAGACTGGTGGATAGAAGATTTGTCTGTTCTTCGAATTGACTTCTATCAAAGAGTTATGACAGCCATGAAATGTCGTGGGGTCCGTCCCGAAAGTATTGGCGCATCTCTTATGAATTATGCCCAGAAAGAATTGACCAAGAAATCCAGCTTATGGAATAATCCATCTAACCAGCCAAAAGTTGACCCGCTTGCTGGCCCAGGTGGACATGAAAGAATTGTGGTTGAGAAAATTGTTAGCCTTTTGCCAGTTGAGAAACTTGCAGTGCCCATAACTTTCCTTTTTGGGTTATTGCGAAGTGCTGTGATGCTTGATTGCTCAGTTGCTTGTAGGCTTGATCTCGAGAGGCGAATTGGGTCCCAGTTGGATATAGCCACTCTTGATGATCTTTTGATCCCTTCATTTAGGCATGCTGGTGATACTTTATTTGACGTTGACACAGTTCACAGAATCTTGGTTAATTTTTCCCAGCAAGATGATAGTGAAGATGATATGGAAGACGCAGCCTCGCTTTTCGAATCTGATGGTGCTGATTCACCCTCCCAAACTGCATTTGTCAAAGTTTCGAAATTAGTGGACAATTACCTTGCAGAAATTGCACCTGATGCGAACCTCAAACTCACCAAGTTTATAGCCGTTGCTGAAACTTTACCAGCTCATTCGCGTACAAATCATGATGGCATATATCGAGCTATTGATGTGTACCTCAAAGTATGTGTTCCTTTTACTACTTCCTTTGTCCCATATTAAACGTCCTAGTTTGATTTTCATGGTCTAATTGACCTTTTAAAATTAGAAATTGAGCATATTTATCTAGATCTTTTAAATCAAGAACCTTGGGTTAGTACTAAATTTTTTGGAGTTTCATATGGCTGTGGTCTCTCCACCTATAGTTTAAGGAAAATGTGTGATTAAGTGAAAATGTTCAGTTTGACCATAAAAGTCAAACCAAGACGTTTAATATGGAAAGGAAGAAGTATTATTTGGTTACAACTTCAACTGCCTAACTACAAACAAATGCTTATTGCAGGCTCATCAGGGATTATCCGATGCAGACAAGAAGAAGCTCTGCAAATTGATTGAATTTCAAAAACTTTCACAAGAAGCTGGAGCCCATGCTGCTCAAAATGAACGTCTTCCTCTCCAATCAATGGTCCAAGTGCTTTACTTTGAGCAAATGCGACTTAGAAATGCCTTGTCCTGCTCTAATCCTGACGATATTGACCACAAGCCAATGCACCAATCATGGCGGATCAGCAGTGGGGCCCTCAGTGCTGCAATGTCTCCGCGAGATAATTATGCGTCACTGAGACGAGAAAACCGTGAGCTGAAACTCGAATTAGCTAGGTTACGGATGAGACTAAATGATCTGGAGAAAGATCATGTTTGTATGAAGAGGGACATGGAGAAATCAAATTCTCGTAAATTTATGAGTTCTTTTTCGAAGAAGATAAGCAAGCTGAATTTTTTTGCGCATAGTTCTTCAAGAGGATCAAGTTCTCCATCCAAGAACTCGCAGAGAACGGATTCAAAAGTAACTGATACAACGGTAACAAGCACCATGTAGGTAATTAATTTTCAGATTTCTTTAACTGCTTCTGTTGAGTTTTAAGGGGTTTACCTCTTATCTCTTTTTTTTTTCTCCAGCCATTTCTCTACATTGTATATGAGTTTGTGCTTTGTTAGTAACATAAAAGGTTTTTTGTACAACGGATGATTTTCAGGTGAGTGTTTTTGGTACAAGTTGCAGAAAGATTTTCTGATCTAAACATGTGCAATGTCTTCATTTGTAGTAATCTTCAATTTATACACATTATCTGTTCCAAAAATTAAAGATACCTTAAAAATGATGATTTTTATATAGCTTTTCGTTTATGATTTTATCTCACAAAAAATGTGTTTTTAAGACATTGTTTGACGAGAGGGTATATACTCCATCTCTAATTTTGGAATAGAGAGGGTATATACTACATTAGCATTTAGCACCTCAAAAATTTCAATTGCACTGCACCTACCTTGTAGTTGTAGTAGAGTGAAACTGATGTGCAAATATCACCTCGCATATACGATGGAAGTTATATCTGCAATAGAAAGTATCGATCTTAGAAAATAAATGCATAATTTAACAATGTAATTTCATGCTCGTTTAACAGAATCAATTTCAAACATCCTAAAAGCCACGTAATTTAACAAATTCCATTTAAATTAACCCACATGGGGGTCAATCTCTTGTACTAGTATAAGTATAATTATTCTTTTATTGGAATTCCAATCTCCAGAGACATTCTGAATCCTTAAGCTGATTTGGCGTAATAGCTGATGACAACAGCTACCAAGATGACGAGGGGAACTAAGAACTGGAGATTCTTGATGATAAAATCTGATGATGACTTGTCCTGATTGACCACCTGACCCTGCTTCGGAGGAGCTTTCGTAGTCTTGGAGGGAATGCTTACTGTATCTATATCTCCCATGTATAACTCATCCAGCATTGCCGTTGCTGTGCTACTGTGGCCCACGTCCTCGAAAGCATCAGTTGCATCTCTTCCTGCAATGACAAACCATTACATGTTTGCGAGTTTTGATGAAAGAAAAGAATAAAACTCGTGTATATGTATTTTAGGTGTTGTTTGTGAGTTTGTAAATAAAAGAAAATAAAATGTATCTCTTTTAAGTTTAGATTACCATTTTATCCTTCTATGTAATGTTTTGTTCTGATTTTTCATAAGAGGGTAAGTACAGAATATAAAAGGTTCATTTGAAGGATTTTCTTTTCTATTCAAATCTTGCCAACTTCAAAGAATAAATATAGGAAATATGTTTATCCTCTTTTCTGTCCGTCAAAACTCACACATGGGAATTGGACGGCGAACCTAAGTTTCCATCTATTTCTTTCCTTTTTTGTTCGTTTTAAAACTCACAAACAGAATGAAGGCATACGGGGGAGAAGCAAATGTCACCAGAACCAGAATCATAAAAAGTTGGCATATATATTACCTGTGGCTTGTAACAAAACCTCATCGCCACCGGGATGGTCCTCCAAGAACTTCGTCACATCATATACCTGCTCCAACACGTTAATGTAAAAAATGACCGGATTTTTAATAACTGCACACATAACACGAGTGTAATACAAACAAATAAGGTGATGTTTAATTCGCCAAATATATGTTTAATGTAATAAGATCGTATTTAAAATATGTGAAGTTTCATCAAATTGCTCCTTAAAAATTTTTCAAAAAATAAGGACTTATTTGTTTGCATTGATTGCAATCAAATCCGATTGCTCAAGTAAAATATCAAATTGGCTTCAACTGATGAATCTTCATAAAGCACTCCAGATATCATCATCTAAATGTTGAAACTCATAGCCAAACAGATCAAGAGTCAATTCACCATTTTAAGTCCTCAATAGTTCCATTTATTTAGAATTAATTCTCAATACACACACCGACTTTGTAGACATACACAAATCGTAATAATGTTGTGCCACATCATCTATTTTGAATAAAGTTATGATCATTGTTTTGGTGATTTATCATGATCTCGCTACAGCTTTATGTATACACTGTAAGTGGATCAAATTTTCACTTTCTTTATAAACGAGTAAAATGCAGTTTGGATGAAACTTCACACTAACAGCACAGTAAAACAATGGAGATACAGAGATACAGAACTCATGAATAACAACACAGATCAACCCCAGATAATAAAATGTTACAAAACACGAAGCTTTAATAAATCTAAATCATTTAAACAATCAATTATCTACATTTATTTGGACAAAAATAATCTTGAAAAAAAAAATCTAAATATATAGATGAGAATGTATATGTGTACACGTGTATTTATATACCTTGCCATCAATGATGAGCCAACAATCATCGGGGGTGTTGTGTTCAGAGACCTGAGCCAGAGAATAGACCTTGCCGTCGCCGCCCATTTTTTCCGGTGGTAGGAGAGAGAGAATGGGAGATATTTAAGTGGGGACGCGGGGAGGGTAGGGGTTGGTGAGACAGCGCCGCTTAGATGGGCTGTCTGATTTTGTTGTCAGTGTCATCGACCGGATCTTTTGCTTGATTTTAAAACCACTTTTTTCCGTAATTTTTTTTTTCATTTAGTCCCTATTCTTTAATCTTGTACTTTACTATTTAGGATTTGTTTGTTCTAACTTATCATTGTTTTAAATTACAAATTTAATTTTTAAATTTTATATTATATAATTTTTTAAATTTTATTTAAATTTCATAATTTTTAAATGTTGTAAGATTAGTAAGCAAACACTTACGCCTGTGAACTTAGATCAATTGGTCAAAAGTCTTTCTTTCCTAAAAAAGGTCAAATGTTCATCAGCAATTGAATTAAACCATTACCAATAACTGTTGGATCGAGTGGAAACAACTCGATACATTTTAATTAAAATTTGAAGTTTGAGTTTTGTCAATGATTATAATATATTTTTTATTCATCTTAAAATTCGTATTACATAATATTTAAAAAATATTTCACTTATTATAAAACGAAAGAAATAAATATAATATCTATTATCGCTTTAATTCTGACAATGATGGTAACAAAAAATAATATTAATAAATTTTACTGGTACCGTAATAAATGTCGTAACAATCATGAATCATGATATTTGTTGTTATTAATACCATAATGATATATGATAATTTTTGTCTATCAATAATTTTCCTTTTTTTGAAGCAGTACCTATGGCTAGGATTTAATTTTAAGAGGTGATAAATACAGTGCATTTTCATCCTACTTCAGTGTGACACCCCAAAATTTGGGCATCCACACCCCGACTTGGGTTTCCAATTTATTATTAAATCTATGTCTTACAAATACACAAGTCATAAGTGATATAGGCGAAAATACAAATAAATATTAT
>JAUMHB010036205.1:0-19917 GCA_032359685.1 Pittosporum tobira | reverse complement strand
AATAATAATAATAATAATAATAATAATAATAATAATAATAATAATGGATTTGAAATAAGCCTGGTCAAATAGCAGTTGACTAGGTCAAACCAATTATCAGTTGACTTAGTCAGCACCCTTTTCCCCGGCACCGTTCAGCAGGTCGTCTACCGGCCAACTGGCAACAGCAAGACACGGTAGAGACCATTTGAGCATATACGGGCATGGATTTTAAGGGAAAATGCAGTTTTGTGAAGGTTTGATTGTTGAAAAACCCAAAATTTATAATCTCGTGGCCTAGAACCTCGAGAACAGGAAGCCCGTGTTCTCTTTCCTTGGCTCTGGCCAAGAGGCCATGGCCGACGGCCTCGAGCTCGCCGGAAAATCGACTCTTGCACAAAAAGACCATAAAAATTCAATTAAATGCTACAAACATAATCCTTGGGACTGCAGGAAGCTTATAGATACCTAAATCAAACAAAACAAGCTCGAAAGCATAAAGAAATATTGAATCTTTGTTCAAGAACGTCCGGGTTCAAGCTAGACTGTAAATTGGCTTGAATCTGCTCGGTTCTTGACCAAAATCATCGATTGCAAGCTTAAAATCATTCTACTCACTCCCTAGATGTTAATTTAATCATCAATTTGATGTTTAACATCCTAAAATTAAATCTTTAGACTTTGCTCACCAAAAACAAGGAACGAAACTTAAAAATCTGATTTTTGGGCTGCTTGGTTGCGTAATGTATTAGGGTTAGGTTTGCGCTGAGATTTAAAGGTGAATTACAACGTTCATTTGGTCCTAATCGATGCAAAGAATGACGGCTAATGGATTTGGGTAAATCTGCAACTGCATAGGGGTTATGGGGGAAAGTGCAAAGAAAGAAAAGGAAAGGGGGGAAAAAGAAAAAAAAAATAAAAAATGGGAAAATGACAAAAAGTATGGGGGTTTGTGCATCAGTGGGTCCCAATTAGTCAATTGGCTGAAATTCAAATTTTAAACTGCTATTTCTCTTCGATTTGCGAACCGATTATTTTAATAATTAAGTAATAATTTAAAAAGTCAAAATTTGAAAAATACAATATTATACTCTATCCATACATTTTGCAACGCTGCGAATCCAGCGGTGCTATCTGTTTTTCTATATGACGCTCCAGTCAAAAAATTAACTCTGAGCTATGTCAAATCAAAAATCCGACGGTGTTTCGAGTCACTATTTTTTCCCGCTGATTCTAAATCTGTGATCGTTTTGTGATTTTGAACATTTTTTAAATTCCGGATCCAAATAACCAAAATGCCCCTGGGCACAACTTTCTCCAAAAATGACCAAAATGCCCTTAACCATATCTTTTGTCAAAATGACTAAAATGCCCTCGAGCATAACATTTGTCAAAATGACCAAAATGCCATTGAGCATAACTTTTATCAAAATAACCAAAATGCCTCTGATCATTATATTATTATTTTAACTCAATTTCTTAAAACGTAGCGACACATAAAATAATTCTACTGAACATCATAAGAGAAAATTTTATATTATTAATCGCTCATAAAAATTCGAGTTCTTACACATTTATTGTCACGATCACATATTATCTCATGTTCAACTACATTTCTATAATTTGAGAATAAATTCTTGAGCTCATCCAAAAATTTTAGAATACTCATAAATAAAGAATAAAGAAGTTTCAAAATAGATCCATAGAAAATTCAATCAATATGCCATAGGGTACATGAAAGACGTATCTTCACTAATTGTAGGCGGTATACCTCCAACAAGTACCTTATTTGCTTAAAAATCTTTGGGTTGAAAAGACCTTTTTGGAACCCCAAGTATTTAACTCAGCTAGTAAGGAGTTGTGTTAGCTTAACCAGAGGTTTTGAGTTTGAGCCATGGGAACGCAACTATGTTAAACCTTAGGCGGGAAAGTTTTACCACATATATGGTCATATTCGACTCAATTCTGAATTAATCGGATCCCCAATGAGATACCGAAATATCAAACAACAAAAAAAGAAGACCTTTTACGAATGATTATTTTCATCTTAACCTGTTTAAACTCAACGAATTGAGCTCCTAAATTATAGATTAAAAAAGCAAAGTACTCATACAAAGAGAACATATACCCATGTTGTCACTATATTAGATCACTAATCAACCAAATCACCACAACTCCCGTTAATTTATGAAAACTTTTACACCTTTCCCATTGAAGACATGGTTTTACTCGATGACTTTATCCACAATTGAAGGGAAGGCATGAGTTATAAACCATGGGATTAGTTAAAAGAATGCATTTAAAAATAATGTGAATATAATATTTTTAGTTATGAAATAATAACTATTTTCATACATGCAAAAATTACAACAAACAATTATCTAACCCTTTTATATGTGCGAAAAAATCGTATTCGTAGAAATCAACATAATAATTAGCTGTAAATTATTTGCTCTAGAAAAATTAAATAAATTAATATCCATTTAAAATTTGATAAATTGATTAAATACAATGAAGTGCATCATTAAATTTACGATGAGGAGTAGGGGAGTATTACTTATGACAAATATGAATATTTGACCCCAAAAGAAAAAAAAAATGAAAGTTAAAACGGAAAATTGAAATTTCCATTCACCCGACAAATCTCAAGAAAGGTAAAAGAAAAAGAGTAGGCCGGCTGTCTGTCTTTTATCAGTAAGTAGCACGTGATAGGGATTAGATTGGGCCGTAATAATAATTACAGTCAGTCAACTGAGCGTATAGCCTTCTGCACTGAACTACTGAAGTGGAGAGAGACTGAGAGCTCATCAAGATCCGAAATTGCGATATGGGCGGTAAGTCCCATGCTTAATCAAATTAATTAGATGCACTCTCCGAAAATTAAGCCATCTTGATAAAAGTTTGTCTTTCTTTGTTGAAACAGATAAACAAGTAGCAGTAGCCTATCCTCCCAGTTCGAGTCTCTGGTTAGCTCCGAATCCAAGCAAGAGATGGGGCGAATTGTTCTTCCTTCTCTACTCTCCCGTCTGGCTCACTCTTTGCCTCGGGATTATCGTCCCCTACAAGCTCTACGAGGTTCTCTTCTTCACACACACCTCCTCTCTATGATGCGATTTATATTAATCTAATGAGCTAATCTTTCTAGTGAAAAGTTGAAATCTTGAGGGTATGTTTTCTGGGTCTTGAGCCATTATCTTATTATGGAGATGTTGGAGGGGTGTTCAGTAGATTCTTTGTTATTAAATTTAGTTTTTATTTTTATTTATTTATTTACTTTGTGTGTGTGTGTGTGTGTGTGTGTGTGTGTGTTTATTAGTAGTTAGAAAGTAAACACGGTTACCCTTTTCTTCCATATCCCAAGTTGGGCAGAACTGAGGCAACTCAAGAATGAGCAATTTAGTGGTGGTTGTGTGATCTCTTTTGTGGGTTTCTCAATTCAGTTGATACTATATGACTTTTTTTTTCTCCTTTTATTTTTGTATTTTGGGGGATGTGGGGTGGGACCGAAAATTGTATGTGGAATTTTGAGGAGAAGACAATGGAATGTCAATTGAAATGGGTTGGTCTAATATAGTACAAATTTTGACATTACGAAGAAACTATAAGGGCGATAATTACTTGGGGGGAAGTAGTGCAAAGAGACTTGATGAAGCATAAAAACGTGGAGCACTGCAGTTTGATATACACATATTGTGTACGTTTGGTAGTAACGTTGTGAGATTATGACATTCAAACACAGTAAAATGTGGTGTTTGGTAGATTGTGATATATTAAATTTAAGTTTAAAAAACTGAGTTTGCAGCTTAAATCCAACTTCAACAAAAACTTAAAAGTTGGATTTAAGTTGTAAACCCCGGTTGGAAAAGCTCTACCAAACAAGCCCCACCTTTTTTCCTTTTCTTGATTTCTGTTTCTCTTGTTCCTTTTTGTTTTCTTTTTCTTTTAGCCTTCATATGTATGTGTATCCTAGCTACGGGTGGGTTTTTTACACTTTTTTTTAATTTTTAATTTTGTGTTTTTTGTTTCTTGTACCATAGCTATGTTATTATTAAGCTGAATTTTAAGAGGAGGGGGACTTATAGCCTTACCGTACAAGGGAATGCATAAAAGCTGTGCATAATATGCATATGCTGTACATAAAACTAAGAGGAACTAAGGCCCAGAAGAATATGATCCACGGAAAGATTGCAATTATAATTAAAAGAACTTATGGGATTATTTTTTCTCCTGATTGGTACGTCTTTAGATATATGGTGGTGCCACTAATTGTTTGTTTGCATGTGACCGGCAAACTCTTTCTCTCATGTACATGGAAATGCACACACACACACACATAATTCTATGGAAATTCTGGTATATGTTGCTTGCAGAGTTATTATCTTTCATTTATAAATAAATATAGTGTTTTTTTTTATGTTGCTTTGGCAGAACTTCACGGAACTGGAGTACTTGCTATTGGGATTTGTTTCAGCTCTTCCTGCTTTCGCGATTCCAATGTTCGTTGTTGGAAAGGTGAATTGCTGGATTCTTTTCTCTCATGTGTCTTCATTTGAATGAATTGAGCCTAAGCCATTGGATTATGCTTCCTCATGATGATTCCTAATGGGTTTGAGCTAATGACATTGTGTGATATAGACTAGTCAATTATTTTACATATATTTTGCTAATGAATCTGTTATAGTTATAGTATTAGACTGCTAGTCAAAAAAAAATCCTTTAATTACCCAAGACTACTGGTTGTAACAATATTATAATTTATTCACCAAGTTTTCCTTATTGCAAGCCCCTTTCTTTCAGTTATTGGTTACTAGGGAACAGTTAATTGCCCAAGAAGATAGATATCTTAGTGAACATAGGCCCTTGATTGTTAATATGCTTTTTATTGCTCCAAGTTTTTTTCAGGCTGATAGCAGCATCAGTTGGAAGGATCGTTATTGGGTTAAGGCAAGTGTTCTTTATTAATAATCTTACATGCTTCATCTTAAACTTGCTGTGGTACCAACATTACAATGTGCATGCTGGTCATGTTGTTTAAGTAGGTAGCTCCAAGAAGTTAAGGCAAGTATTAAACTTTACTGTTACTGCAGGCCAGTGTCTGGATACTTATATTCAGCTACGTTGGAAATTATTTTTGGACACATTATTTCTTCACGGTGTTGGGTGCATCATATACATTCCCATCATGGAAGATGAATAATGTAAGCCATGATGCATGAATCTTTACTTAAAGCTATCAGTTGTATGGCATGATAATCCTGGTCATCATACTATCTTTTATTTCCAGATTTCCCACTTAATACATTTGCTACTTCTTGTAGGTGCCGCACACAACTTTCCTTCTAACACATGTGTGCTTCTTGTTCTACCATGTTACCTCAAACTTAACACTGCGTAGACTACAACATGCTGTTGCTAGCTTCCCAGATAAAATTCAGTGGGCCGCCAAAGCTGCTTGGATTTTGGCTCTTTCTTATTTTATTGCATACTTAGAGACAGTAGCTATTTCAAATGTAAGTAAAAATAGGGTTGCTTCATTTAATTCCATGTTATTTTGTGGAGATCTACATGTAGACGTTGCTAACATTATATGAATGTCCGTTCAGAGCTCCTCTGTGCAATTTTCCCTGGGCCTTGGGAATTGCAAAGCCTTAAGAAAAAATCTGGAATTTTAGTTTATTATTAGCATGTTCTTTGCTTCTCAGGGTGCACCTCATTTGATGCTTATGTTGACATATCTGGTTATCAATGCAGCCAAATCTACATGAAAAGGTTCTTATGTAGCTTTCTTTATTTGAACATGTGCAGTTCCCTTACTATGAGTTCGTGGATAGGGCATCCATGTACAAAGTTGGCTCTGTGTTTTATGCAATTTATTTTGTTGTAAGCTTCCCAATGTTTTTGAGGTAAGAAGTTGACCCAGTTGGTCAAAGCTTTTAGCAACAGTACTTTGAATTCTTGTGTTTTATATATCATAGGAATGATTTTTTAAACCCCATTGATGATGGAGTCGTGGTTTTTGTAGGATTGATGAGAAACCTGGTGCTCCATGGGACTTACCAAGAGTGGCCGTGGACGCTTTGGGGGCTGCAATGCTTGTGACTATAATACTTGACCTATGGCGTATTTTTTTGGGGCCTATTGTTCCCGTTCCAGATACAAATCAGTGCCTTCAACCTGGGTTGCCATGGTTTCCTGGACATTCCAAATAAATTCAAATCTGCTTTTGGTCCACCGATCCCTGGAAATGTGTTGTCAGGTTGTAGCAAATGATGACTTTTAATTAAAGATGGGACATCGAGGGTTAATTCAGATTTTACCAGTTATGTGTCAGTGGAGAATGTTTACCATTGTGGCGAATTTGAAAAGCGACAGATTAGGTGATGAACTCTTGTAATGAAAATATTTAAATTTGGGAAACAAGCTCGTAACAAGAATGATACATTGTGTGGGTATCTGCGTTCAAATATTTAGAATCAATGCAATCAAGCAAGCTATTGGAGGTTGTAAACATAATTATACAACCTGTAAACCGTTTTTTATTCTTTTTATTTAACGGGAATACAAGAGGAAGGCTACTGGAGAGGAATTGTTACCGAGGGAGTTGAAAATTGTCAAATTAGTTTAACTGTATTAAAAACCAACAAATTTTTACGTTTTTTGTGATTTGGTCAATTAATTTTATTTTTTTTCTATTTAATTATTAAAATCAAGAATTTGACTATATTTTGGTCATAAGACTTAAATATTCGTTAAATTTGTTCACAGAATTGTACACACGAAAATTTAATATTATTTTCATTTATTTTGTAGCCCAATGTGGAATTATGTCGATGGCTTTGGGCCCAAAGCCCATCACATGTGACTCGTCTTTTTTTTCCTCTCTCTAAACCCTGACATTTCTCATCAAACCATAAAATTCGCAAAATTATAATCTTTTTTGTTCTCTCATAGAATCAGTCCTAAACTACCCAAATTTTCAATAGTAAATGGTCCTTCATCGCCACCGTACTTTGCTAATCTCAAAACCCAACTCCCCGACCTCCAAGCCGTCACCTCCACCAACTCTCTTTAGGTTGCAGCACGTTCCGTATTAACTCCTCTCGCTGCTGTTGTCGTCTCGTTTCTAGGAACACTATAGTGGAGGAGGTGCCTTGAAGATGTAGTAGTGTGAGTAGCACGAGCTCTCATAAATGACGGCGAATCTCCTACTTATAAGGCTTTTGTTGTGTTTCTGATGCCCATAAAGAAGGCTACACCTCCCATGGCCGAGGATATGGTGGCGACTCTGTTAGACGGTGGAAAATTATGCACCGACTAAACCTATTACACAAAATTAAATTTCTTTTTCTTTTGTTACAAAATTTGGAATTTTTTTTTTTTTGACATCGGACAAGTTTGGCTCTTCAAATTCTGGGAGTCTTAAGCATAAGAAATTGATATCACATTTTTTGATTGACCAAAACTTCCAGATCCTCAGAATTTGGATCTTTTGAATCAACGGTGGCTTGGTCGAGCTTGACATGGAGTATCTATCGTCGGACCAAAACTTCCAACCTCTTCATCATCATCAGCAGCTGCCCTGAATATCTTCCTGAGTTCGGTAGCTTCTTATTTGCTCTCTATGTTGGCCAACTTGGCATTCAGTTTAGCTCCGCGCCTTGAGTTGAACTCTCCTCACAATGTCCTTTTTTTATTTTGTCCTTTTTTTTTATTTTTAATACTATTTGATTCCTAAATCAGTCGAACTCATAATGAGAGAATTCTCTCAACAACGTCCTCTCCATTCGAACTCAAGACCTTAGCTTTTCGCTAATGTTAATACTCTCCTAATAATGTTCGGGGTCCTCGTGCCGTAGTAAAGCCCCTTCCATTGGGCCATAATTTTCAGGTTGTAGCCCAGCCCATGATTGACCGAACTGGAAATAAACCAGAAAACGTATAGGCCCATCGAGGCATCGTATTTCAAAGCCGAACTTATGTCCGGCCATTGGCTCACAAAATATGGGCTTCGTCAGTGGCAGGGGCACATTTTCCATCAGAAAAACCAACTCACCCTCAATCACTTCCAGTCTTTACTTCCTCTCATTCCTCTTCGGCTTAGCTTTTTCCCTTTCGGCAATCAACTGCACATGCTCTTCGGATCCTTCAAGCAGCCTCCTTATCTCCTCCTTGAGTTTGCTGATGTCAGCATTTGGGTCAAATACCTGCAGTGCCACCTCATCATACAACTCCGACTGACAGCGCACCTCCCCCCACGGCGCAGGTCGTTTCTGCTGTGTTAGTTCCACACCTTCCATTATTGATGGGATTGCTGAAAAACAAATTTATTGGAATTTAACTTCCAAACTCAAGGAATAGAATAGATAAACCTAAAGAAAATAGTGTAGTATTTATTGAAAACCAACTTATATAAATAATAAATAAAAGTACAAAATAAATTAATATTTTATATATACTAAAATAATAATCCCAATCAGATTTAGAATTTTGTTATGGGCTGGTGATTAAGCCTCTGCCCGCTGGAACCAATTGTTTTGGATTTAGAATTTTGGATGCAGCTACTCAAATTTGTTATGGGCTGGTGATTAAGCCCAAAATATCGTCTGCCCACTGTACCCAATTGTTTTGGATTCTACCACTATTTGCTTTAACCCAGGTCTTCCGCTATTGAAGTTAATTTGATTAAATACCAGAAAAGTATATGGTTAAATTATTAAAATGTTATATTTCGTATATTTTGTTTAGTTAATTAAAAATAGAATATGTGTATACTGTACTACATAAAAAAATAATATTATATTTAAACTTTTTTTGAATCATTTGAAAGTCGACATTATAAACAAAAATAAATAAATATGTAATATTAGATATATTATTGGACGGATGAAGTATTTAAAAGTACCATTAGTTGCAGTATATATATATATATATATAGATATACACACACACACACACACATATTTTTAACTGAAAAATATAAGTCTTAAATTTCAGAAAGATTATTTCACTCCTAACAGTATTGGACTTTACATAAAGAGTGCTTTCTCCAATGGATCTTCTGCTAAAAGTGCTCCCCCAAACAAGCACCAAGAAAAGTAACTAGAAGTTCTGGGTGCACATGGACTACTTCAAAACTCGATATATTTCAACCAAACAAAAAATTCAATGGGGCTTCAATCTACAGAGCAATTTCTTATTAATTCATTGTCTACCATAGAAATGGCTACAAATTTTGCTATTCTTCCTTTCTTTTATTCGGTTACTAAATTAGATTAAACGGTCCTCAAATTGACAGCGAGGAGATGAGGAAACAAAAAGAAGCCGAACAGTCATGCCCTAATATAGGGGATGATACCCTACCTTTACACCGACCATCTCCAGACTAACAAAAGTTACAAACTGTGTAACTTAAAAAAGACCTATACTTGAAAAAAAAAAACCATTGTACAAACAAAAGCCTCTACATGAAGTAACTGAGAGATTCCTTCCTTCTGGAACCCCCTTCACCATAGAGTTCATTCCACTGTTGAAGCTCGGTCATGTTTCGAGACTCGGACGAAACGCTTGCACAAACCTATAAAAATCAAAAGTAAGTTGGGAAAAAAAATTGAATATATGAACAATAAAAAGATAAATAGCATTGTACTTTACATGTTTACATTATTACCTGTTCATGAGCATTCTTAAAATCATCCATGTTTAAAGGCCGAATATCCGCACTACCACTGAGAGCTGGAGCAGGTTTACCTTCTGCTAGAGCAGCAGCATGCTCCTGCCATCATTAGAGAATATTAGGTCATAGTAAAAAGAGCAAACACGTCTAATATAGTAATCTAACCTTGCTAAATACACCAACATGCTTATCAGAAATAAGTCTTAATTTTATAATCCCTCCATTCCACAAAAAATAGAATCCCATTTATCTAAAAAAAAATTACTTCTAGAAAATGAGTTCCATTTTTAAATGTTCACCATAGTAATTACAGTATCATCTCATCACCAATAAACTAAACATTCACCATTTAGGGGAAAGCTATTTATTGACAGACTTTGATTTGCTAGAGAAACTATACTGTTGATGACCATATAACTATAGCAACATATAAATAACTCCAACACGTGATATGTATGTTCGTATTTCTCCAACACTACCAGCATATCTTTTTCAAAGTTGAAGTAGTAACCATAAATTGCTGGTTTAGTAACTAAACAGTGCATACCTTTTTCTCCTTTTCCAAAATCTCTCTAATTGGGCGATGAGCAGCAGCTACACATAGATTCTGCAACATAAGAAAAGCGTAAGAATCCAAAATCATACCAAACATATATCAAACAAAGACTATATTATAAAAATAAAATAAGAAAAGACAACCTTAAGGTCACTTCCAGAACAGCCATCAGTCATGCTTGCAACTGAATCCAAATCAACATCAGCAGACAAGTCCTCTTTTGCTAATATCACTTTCAGAATTTTTGCTCTGTTAGGAGCATCTGGCAAATTAACCATCAACCTGACAAAAGAACAACACGTTATTTCAGAAGTGCTGGAATCAGAAATAGTTTTCTAATACGTACATAGACCGAAGTCCGAAGACTAGGTTCGGGAAAATTTCAAAAAAGGATATTTTACCTACGGGGAAGCCTTCTTACAACAGCCTCATCAAGGTCAAAAGGCCTGTTTGTAGCTGCAAGTACCAGAACTCGTTCTGTATCCTTTGTCCGCAAACCATCCCAGTTTACCATAAATTCATTTTTCATCTTACGCATGGCCTCGTGTTCTCCTGGATTTTCCCTTCGTCCCAACATGCTATCAACCTTGAAAATAAAATAAAATAAAGATAATAAGAACGGAATTAGTAACTTAAAAATTAGATTAAAAACCATAGTCAAGAAAGTTTTTAGGAGCATTACTTCGTCTACAAATACGACGCTTGGAGCAATTTTACTAGCCAGAGTAAAAACAGCCTTCACATATTTCTCACCCTCACCAAACCACTGCATTATTATATAGATTGTACATAACAAGGTTAGAATGAGTTCAAATTTAGCATTAGAAATCATTAATAGATGATTAATTATTTACAGAAGTTCAGTAAACCTTAGATGTAATGCTTGACATGGAAATGTTAATGAAGTTTGCTCCAGCTTCAGTGGCCACAGCCTTTGCTAACATGGTCTTTCCTGTTCCAGGAGGCCCAAATAGAAGTATACCCTTGCAAGGCTGCAAGTGTTGTGTTGGAAGAATGATAAGATATTAGTTTACAATTTCAACAATTGTATTGGCTCTAATCAAATTGACATGATCCATTTCTGTTTTGAGTCTGAAAATTTCCAAATCGACTTTCAAAAGGTAAAAAATGTTCTTAAATTTTGAAACAGAGGAAGTAAATTAAAAAAGAAAAGGCATCCTTCAACATAAGCACCATTATTATGCCTTAATAAAGAATGACAGAAGTAACCTTGGTTAATTGGCCCTTGCAGAAAAGCTCAGGCCTCTGAAGAGGAAGCATCACCAACTCCTTGAGTGTGTCTTTGACATTTTCCAGTGCTCCGATATCCTCAAATGTTACTCCAATCTCACTTGGCGGGATAACCTCACCTAGAAGCCGTTTCTCAAATTCATTTTCCGTCACAACATCCTGGATACGCCACAAAAGTTAGTGACTTGTGAAATGATATTAAGAAATTTGCAGCACAATATAAATAGAAAATTTTCAACTAAATATCTAATGTGGGAGTAAACATAAATAATCACCTTGAGTGACTTCTTCAAGCTCTTGGATTCATTCTGGATAGATTGTAGGATTTCAATACCATACTGGATGCTGTTATATTTGTAACATGGTGTATTTGTTGTTAATTAACATCCAATAAATAATATCGTGCTGCCCACGAAAAAAGAAAAAAAAAAATAAAAAAGTTCCGTGATATTCCATTACCTCTCACTAGACAAAACAATTTTTGCATCATACTCAGCTTCAGAATTTCGCATCAGGTGATGGCTCAGAGCCCATCCAACAACCTTCTCCGCACCTTCAGGACATGGGAAAACACAATTTTCGTAAAAAATGACTATTCGAACCATATAGTTGATCTTTTGAACCCACTTCAAGTCATGATGATTAATCAACCAATCTTGGGGTAAACAGCCTCTAATGCTTTTGTTTACTTAACTCTTGTACATAGGAAATGAGACTCAATCTTTTTACCGCAAATTTATAAGCCCTTTTTTTCACTCATATAACTATCTGGTTTAGTTCATCAATCCGAATGATGAATAAAAAATGAAAATATATATTCAACTCATGAAACTTCCTTCCTAAAAAAAAAGAGGAGTAGGGGGATTTTATGTCTCAACGAATCACACATAGAGATATGGATAACACACATAGAGTTAATGGTATTTCATAACTAATCGATTAAGCAGCAGCTCGTAAACCACCTATAAAGGAATATTTATTATTTGATCCATAGCCTGACATAAGAAGGCCAATGGGAGCAATTCTTGAAATGGCAATCCATAAAAAAACACCGATACTGAGATCGGCTACTTATTAATTTTATCAGAAGTTGATTTCTAAAGATACTTACTCTCGTTTGTAAGCGATTGATCCTTGATGCAGAGTGTTTCAAATCCATCACATTCGAACCCAGACCGATTAAGCACCTATATAACAATATGTCAACAAATTACTCACCGTGCATAATGTTCATAGAATTAAAATAAAATCAACAAATTACTCACAGCGCGTAGATTATTGAGATTTCCTCTCATTTTGAGAGTTTCAGAGTCGCGGTCAAACTGTTGCTTCCAATTCGCAAGGAGAGACTCATCCTGGAATAGGGTTTATATACGTTATCATCAAATGCTGAAGGTGGGAGGCAAGAAGGCGAATGACGTGGTTGGGAATTTGAAGTACAGACCTGAGGCATGTGAATGGCTACTTTATTGGGGAAGAGTTTTGTAAGGTTCTTAGCTGCTTTGGGAACCTCTTTTCCTCTATCATGCAGTCTCCCAAAACTTTCCTGATAGCAGCAACAACAACAATATAAGGCCTCCGAGACCAATTTAAAATAATTTACCTCTCAAAGTATAGACTTTTTAGATAGGCATGTAAATTTAAAAGCTTGAACCAAAGAAGTCCTCATTATAAGGGAAGTATTCATTACCGGGAAAGCCAAGTCAAGAAGAGCAGTTTGGTTGCTGCCAAATTTTGTGAAGAGCAAACCACTGGGGTGTGACTGCAAAATAACCAAATTCAATTCAATAGATAGAAGAACAACCTCTTGCCTCTATATGATCATAATATCTTGCCTCTCCAGAAGGTACCATCTTTTTGAGACACAGCTTACCTTCTCCTTACGATTGTCATTATGAGTATGTGAACCAATTACAATAACATTATCCGGAAGCTTCTCAAGCCTACTCTTAAATGTTGAACATGATTCTGGACTCCCTGCGATAGACTTCTCAGCATCTTTCATAAATAAAATGAAAGGAGAATTCCTGCTTTCACTGAACACAGCCTGATAAATAACATCACGAAGTTTGTGATGAGGCAGGAGGCATGACATAAATTATATGAAATAATAAGATATTAAACAGAAAAATGAAGTAAGCCCACCTCAAACAAAGTGTTGATAAGTAATTTGTCCAGATCTTCCACACCCGTACTTTCCAGACGAAGATCTTTAGCTGAAGAGAGGTAGGAGAGAGATGAAGGGGGGAAATAACATAAATTAGGTTCAACAGAAAACTGAAATCAATGAGACAGTGGGAAATTACCATTGCAGAAGTATCCATGACCATTAGCACAGGAACCCCCCAAGTCAACCCCATCAGCAATAGGTTTATCAAATCTTACACCAATTTTAGACAAAGGATTATCTTCAAAGGGTAAAACAACCTTCCCTCGATTCCCAAATGTTGGACCCCTGATAATTCAAGGTATAACCAGTGGTCAGATGTCATATTACACCAATACAAGAATGAGATAGGTGCAGTGAAAACAAATCCAAGTTTCAGCATTGTACCTTGTAGGAGATGGCGTAGAATACAGGCTGCCAGAAGGAGAACCAATGAATCTAACCTTGTCTCCTGAACATTTCATAATTGCATTAAATTATGGGGGAAATCAGATTAAATAGCAAGATGTCATCTGAGTGTGAAGGTGGTGTAAGATTTATTTTTTATTTTTTTTGAAAAAACAAAGATAAAATTCATTATTATTAAAGTTGTAAGAATGCTTGTCCAAGATATAGCAAAAGTGACCCACCTATTTTAAACATGGGCCTCTTAGACGTCCCTGCAGAAGAGAGCACGGTGTCAATCTCGATCTTTGGATGGGATTCGAGGACACCTGTAGAAGGAAGAGTTGAAGTGCTAGGGGCATCTATATTACCAGATGAAGCCCCTGTTGTGCCCTTAGCCAAGTCAGAAGCTCCGGAACTTAGCTGGGCAATGTTGCCGGATATGTCGGCGCTGTTTCCTTCTTTCTGAATCTCCGCTTCTTTGGCCGATAAACTCTGAAACCCATATAATTAATGACTTGTTGATTAATACTTTTTCTTATCAGTAAAAACAATAATAGGATAAGACTAAAGAAATCTTCCCCATTTCACGACCATCACTTTTTAATCCTAGTTTGTCTCAAAGAATCGAAATGATTGTCATCCTTACGAAAATCAAGAGAATCCTAATGCAAAAGACCATATCACACTTTCAAAGTGACTGTGTAAGGGATTTAATGGGTCCAGAGTTGATGGCAAAGATGGAAATTTTAATTCCACATATTAAAATTTTGATCAACAAACATTACCTTCCTTAATTTGCCTGAGACCACCGCAAGCAAGTGACAATCTTACAAGTTACACCCAGTAAACTTATGAAACAAAGGTTTATTTATCAAAAATAAAATCACAAGACCATAAATAAAATAATCACAGTATTAACAAGCAAGTGCAAGAAAGATTCCGAAAACAGCTATGCTGAAACTACGTTTCTATTGCCATCCTCACAGTAATAGAAGTTATCACTATTTAGTAACATAGGAAAATTTATCTTACAGCCAAAAATGAATGACTATCAAATATAAGCAATTTGGCACCATAATATTGTGCAAGCGCCTTTGCCAACATCTCCTGATATATCTCAGATCCTGAAAACAGAGTATGAAAATCAAAGAATGCAACTCAGCCTAATGGAGTTAATGGAAATGCAGTTTCAAATTAATAACCGTAATTGAAGCAAATAACATACCTGCAGGACCAGATAGCAAAATTTTGGGGTTCACTGTAGGAAATTCAGCTGTATATTTAACTTGTTCTTTGTGTTTCATCTGTATATAAGAAGCCGCAATCAGCACCTTTTTTGTGTTTTCGCTGCAAGTGAACAGAAAGGGACTTGGATTTCAGAAATTTCTCATGGTTAATTATACGTTGTACATCTAAATCAGCAATTAGAAAACATTATCAAATAGTATCATAAAAAATATAATGAAATACAAAGGGATTCTCGGCCAAGTTTCCCTCATTAAACCATGAGGACTTAATATATAGTTTATCTTTAGCATTTTAGGTCTCCTTGTCCACCCAACTAGTACTGCCCTTCCTTGTGGATGAAATATTGCTTTAACTTTAATTAAAGTTAAAACATAACTGATAATGAAAGCAAAATGTTCCAATGGAGATTATGCACCTTAAATAATACGGAAAGTCATCAAACGAAACTTGAATGTCACGTCCGTTGAGAATCTGTTTATGAATGTCTTCTCTGAAAATTGCACATCTCGTAGACATCCCAGGTGAATATATTGGCGGTGAATCCCTGATCCATTCTCTTTCTTCCATTATCTGTGTAATTACAATTTTGCTCAATTATAATCAGTTCAAATGAATTTAGGAGAGCTAAACTTCTCAATAATGGCCTTAGCAAGTCGATCAAAATTAGAGAACTTTACATTGCCTGCCTCTGCGCCAGAGTCTAGGTTGCAGTCATGGTGAAGAATCTTGCTGGTTGCTCGGACATCAGCAACGCTGTCACTCTCAACGTTTGTGCCAGAGTTGACTTCAAGGTCATCAAGCTCATCTTCATGAATAATAGGAGGAGAAAGGGGCAGCTCAGCTGTAGATTTCAAGCGCGATAAATCTTGTCGCAAGCTTGACAGAGATGCCAAAATAGAAGCATCGGCCGCCTCTGAAGGGTCTCCAGCCCGTCTTTCAGCATGAACCGAGTTAATCGCACTACCAACTGATGAAGGTGGTGGTTTAACAGCAGCCTGGTACCATAATTTCTGGAAAATCTATACGGCAGAAGTTAAGCAAAATTCACACAAATGCATGAGAGCAAACCAGATAAATTAATACACATTCTACAGTAAACATAAATAATACTAAGATAAAAGGATACATAATCATGACTTCCTAGCGAACCGAAAATCAGCTCATCCCCAGAATTCAAATCATAAGTAGCACTTCTCTTTATGATCTTCCCATTAACTTGCACAGATCCCTTGCTTCCCTTGCTTTCAAGCACAGCAACCGGACTGCTTCCACGCTGATCATTCCAAAAGTAAGATAAATCCCAGTAGGACCCAAATCGTGTTCACATGACATGACACCATTATGTGGCAATGTTGGCTTATTATACATCAAGGCAATACCTTTATAAGCTTAATAGAACATAGATTTGCACTTATTGTTTGATCCTTAATAATAAGATTGGCCTGCTTGCTTGATCCCACAAAAAAGTTTGTTGTATATACAGTCATAGTCCGGTTCTGCATATATAAAGCAAATGAACAATAGAAATTATGAAGATGGTGATTCATCAAGTATAATAAAAAAAGAAAAAGTAATCCTAAAAACTTAACTTCGTACAAAAAAAAAATTAAATAAAAGGAGATCTAAGGCATTACCAGTTGATTCTGTGCCAGAAGCCTACACCAAGGTGTACTCAGCGATGAAGGTAATGAACTCCTCAGTTTCTCCCCTGTAATCCCTTAAAAATAACAACTCAACCGTGTAAATTCCAAATTAAACATCATTCACTACTAACACTAAAGTATAATCTCTCTGTTCCACAATACACTTACTTTTTACTTTTTCAAATCAATTTCCAAATACTAAATTTCCAAAACAATTTGGTTTGGAAAAAAACAAATCTTTTAGCGACTGAAACTTTTTAGATAGTTTGGAACAATCACTAAAATTAGATGAATTCGTCTTAATTTCAAAATTTAGGATTTCGATTATTGATATTCAAAAGTCAAACTGTAGCTTTTTTATGTGGAAGCGGTGGGAGTACTTTCTAAGTTTCTATACACGTAACAGCATTGACACCTGTAATCCGAATTAACTGAAAATTAACTCCAAAAAGGTCAGCGTGAGTCTTGAATTTAGTAACGGAGGTAATATATTCTATAATGTACGATATATACATACACAGAAACATAAGAACATGCAAGTAGATGTAACTTGCCTTCAGCGATCGGTGTGGCAATAGAAGTTGCCGGACCAGCCTCATCCTTTACGGTACTTACCGCCTCTCCTCCGGCTGTTGTGGGATCAAAAGCTGCACATTCTTGCGCATCCGGCGCCGGCGAACTCAAGTTCTTGGAATTATCCGCCGGCACCGATTTCTCCGATGCCGCACCATTTCCAGCCTGAAACTCAACACAATCAGAGGTGAAAAAAACCAGAATTCCAACAGAAAACCCAAAATTCAAAGTATCAAAATCAACGGCGATGGTTGGATAGAAGACGAGACCTTTTGTCGTTTTGGAGAAGAAGGCTTCTCATCTGACGATGAAGATCTCTTGCTGTTGTTGTTGGAGAGAGATCCACTTCGTCTCGTCGATACCATTTTGGGCTCCTCCCCGTCAAGAGCGAGGAGAAAGAAATGGAGGATTTTTTAAGCAAAAATATTGTTACTTTGTGTATTTTGTTTTCTCAAAGTGGCTGTAGTTTTTTAGTTTACTGAAACGGCCGAAATGTTACCGGTAGATCGCCAGGGGTTTATATACACCGTACACTTCCCTGCGTATGTTAGCTTCTTCTAGTATGTTTCGACTAATATGCGCTGTGGTTAGTTGGGTCGTTTTTATCTACGTGGAATTATTGACCGTGATGTTCCTAAATCTTCCACTTCTACCACAAGGGGAGTAAAGTAGGGCCTGTTTGGTTTCTCCGGTCACTGATTATACTTTATTTTTAAAAATTAATTATTTTAAAAATAATTTAAAATTTTTTATAAATTAAATATAATAATATTATTAATTTAGTTTAAAAAACTAATTAATAATTATTATTTTTAGTTAAAAAAAATTAATCAACAAATAAATTATAAGTTATTTTAAAATAAATTATGTCAAATAAGCTCGTAATTGATTTTATATTGCAAATTATTTGTAATTGATTATTTGATTACATATCATTTTGACACTCTTTGAAACTCCTATGTATAACTCTTAGCACTATTTTAAAAATGAGAAAATTAAGAAAAGCTAAAATAGAAAGATTTATAAAATAAAGATTAAAAAAGAGAGATTAAATATTAAAAGGAAAAGATAAAGATTCAGAGAATAAGGATAAAAATGAGATTTAAGATTATTAAAGAAGAAGAAGATAGATTTCAGCGTAAACAAGACTTTTAAATTATTAAATGAATAAAGAGATAGAATAAAGTAGCTTTTCTTCCTATGAATTTATAAAAGGACTTCGTTCGTCCTCTTAAATAAAAACATATATATATATATATATATATATATTGTGTGTGTGCGCGCGCGCACATGTGTGCATGTATGTGTGCGCGCGTGTGCTGTAAACTTAAATGAATCTTGTTGATTTTAAACTAAGAATTTGAAAATTAATTTTAAATAACTTATTCTTTGTTTTTAAATGCAATTAATAAAAGACACTCTTAAAATGAATATCTTGTTCCATTTCGTAAAATGCATGCAACGAAGAAGGGGTTACGGTCCTGTTAAACAGGAAATCTTCACATATTGATTTACAAGTGGGCTCGTGCATGTAACTGTTGTACCCTAAAATTTTCCATGTAACTGTGGAAGGGTTGGTAACTTGGTATTTTTTCTCTCACCAACTTTGGCGTTAGGATAAAATTGTATGATTGCGGGAATGAGTAGATTTCTTTTAATTATTTTTTAATAAATAGTTACGCTCCTAATTAACTTATAATTGTAATTAACATCATATTAAGTATTAGCTCATACGTGAACAACTAGTTTTTCAATAATGGGCAAAAAAAAAAAAAAAAACTTAACAAAGGTAACAAAATTCTATTTACTTAAATGAGTAGATTAACTTTTTAAAAATTATATGAGTACGCATCTTTCCATGAACTATAATTAGAATTTAAATTTCCAGAATTAGAATTAAAGTCAAAAATTTTATAACTTAATAGAGAACAAATAAGCCATTTGAGATTTTGTGTACACTCGAGAGATAAATAAAATAAAATGTCTGAAATAATATCAAGTAATAAGTGATAATATTAGTAATTTAATAATATATATATATATATAATTTTCAAAAAAAAAAAAATTCAGTTGAATCCCCACTGGACCATTACTAAATATGTCATTGCAATTAATACCAACAACATATATTTATCCATATTATAAAATAGCAGGAAGGCTTCTATCGTTTTCGGTTGATGACCTCGTCAATTTTACTATTTTACATCTTAAAACTAAAAATTAAATATAATATAATATTTTTTTTCTTCTTTTCACTATTTTCATAAGTAAATTTTATTGTTTATTTTAGTTTATTAAACTTCACATACATAATGTGTAAGAACCCTGTATTTTTAATATTTTGAAGTACTAAATAAAATTTAGTTTCCGACAAAAAGAATGTCAACGTTAAAGTTAGGCAATATTTATTCCCGTACAGAGCGCCGCAAAGTAATTATGG
>JAUMHB010036183.1:0-15541 GCA_032359685.1 Pittosporum tobira | reverse complement strand
CACACACACACACACACACACACACACACACACACACATATATATCAACGTGTATGAGAAAATACTTATATAATGATGTTCACGTCTCACCATCCAAAAACCTTCCTTCAATCCAACTCCACTTATAAATTCTGAAACTTTCATACATAGTTACATACCATACCCCTATTTGGCTATTTTCCTCTGTAATCTAGTCTCAATCTACCAACCGGTCCAAACTCATTGCATAAAAGAGAAAAAAAAAAAAAAAAAAGCCCACCAAACTCTTCCTACTTACTTCCTTAAACTCCAATTCTCCATATGTGGTACTCCAAAATATAATATTTATGATAATGACAGAAATAATACTTCAATCTCAGCTGTCTTCTTCTCCAAGTTCCATACCCATCTCAGATAATGATGGGTGTTGCCAACAAACCACCCATGAGTCGTCCCTTATTAACATTCCCACTTCGTATTCCGTAGATGAATACAGGGAAGAAGAAGAAGAGTATTTTAGAGAGAGAAAGAGGAAACAAAGGGAAGAGCAGGGAGATCAGCTGTCTCTCTTGGCTGTTTGGTTCACTGTGTTCAGGAAATCTTTGATTATTGCTTGTAGGAGTAGTGAGAGTGAGAGGGGAATTGATTCAATGGAGATTGGGGTGCCTACAGAAGTCAGACATGTTGCTCATGTCACTTTTGATAGATTCAATGGGTTTCTTGGCCTGCCTGTCGAGTTTGAACCTGAAGTTCCTAGGAGGCCACCCAGTGCCAGGTATTCTTTATTTTTATGTCAATTTGATTATTAATTCAAACTACGACAGCTTGATATAATTAAATATTAATTTTAAATTGGTTAATTTTATCTGAAAATTCAAAATATGAAAGCTTTAATGAGACTGATGGAGTATTAATTTATTTGACAACTCCTTTGAGATCTAGATTATGGATTTTCTCTTCAGACATGAATTTGCCAAATTTCTTCGTGTTTTTATTTTTGGTTAATTTGATCTGAAAATTCGAACTTCTTTGGGAATTTTAATTTGCTTTCATAATTGAAAATCATTTATTTTATTACATTTAATTAAATTTATTGGAAAGGGTACCTCTATTCATAAGAAGGAAAAAGAGAGAAGAGGGGAGGAGGAGAGAAGGTAAAGAAAACTGTTTAATTAATTGAACTTTGTCCTAGATTCTTCATTTGTTTCATACCAACAGGCAAACTTGGGCCATTAAATAACTTTGTACAAAGTCAAGCTACACACAGCATTTGGGAAATTCAGTAGATGTTTTTTGACATTATTACAGACTTGTAGTAACATTAGAAGATAGTAATTAGAAGTTGATTATTGTAGTGATCATAATATGGCTAAATGAAAAACAGGATGTGGTGTCAATTAGATCCCCTGAAAGTGTGACCTCACATACAGGAACATAGGCATCCAATCAATCCTGTGCATTACTCGGCAATTTCATTCAATATACTTATAACTTCGATATAATTCACAAGAATGACTTAATTGCTGATTTTCCATAGCACAAGTGTTTTCGGAGTTTCAACGGAGTCTATGCAGCTCTCATTCGATTCCAGAGGGAACAGTGTACCTACAATACTTCTAATGATGCAACGACGTTTGTATTTGCAAGGAGGCTTGCAGGTGCGTGAGTGAAATTATTTTCTCGTTGACCTGTTTTTTTCTCTGTATATACTGGTATTAGAATCATATATTTAAAGCAGTTACTGCTAAGGCATATTCTGCTGAAATCTATATGTGAATTACTGACTGGTTCAATGTTTGACTTCAACTTGCAAGCGCAGGCAGAAGGAATATTCAGAATTAATGGTGAAAACGGCCAAGAGGAGGACATTAGGGAAGAACTGAACAAGGGGGTGGTGCCAGAAAACATTGATGTACACTGCTTAGCTGGCCTTATTAAGGTGGTTTTTTGCAACTTAAAACATAACTTGCAACTGATCCTTCTATTTTTATCTTAGAGTTACCAGTTTTCTTAAATAAGATTCCTTTCTCGTCATTCTGTTGTATTGTGATTCTGCTGTTTGTCTGAAATTTAAATAAATTTGGAAACATTGATTTTGTGTAGGCTTGGTTTAGGGAACTACCGAATGGAATATTGGACTCTCTTTCACCAGAGCAGGTAATGCAGGCCCAATCAGAAGAGGAATGTGCTCGGCTCGTGAGACTGCTTCCATCAACAGAATCTGCTTTACTAGACTGGGCAATTAATCTGATGGCTGATGTTGCTCAATTGGAAAATTTTAACAAAATGAATGCACGAAATATAGCTATGGTGTTTGCACCAAACATGACTCAGGTGAGCAAAATCATACTTGTAAAGATTGGATATCTGAAGTTTATAATGGTCTTTCTTTTCCATTCCCGAAAGAGCCCTATTTGCAAGGGGAAAAATTTGTTCATCAAAAAAAGTCCCATTTCTTATGATGATAGTGTAAAATAATATTATGTCCTCAGGTTTACTATCATAATTCACTAGCATGCCCCACCTCGAATTAACTAAGCACTTGTTATATTTAAGAGAATTGGAACAAATATACATTCTTAGAGTTTGCAAGTTTGCATATGAGACTTTTTTTCTGAAATGGATGGAGATTCATTTTCTGGGTCTTTCATATTACCAAACTGGAGTGGTTGCACACTACATGAAGTATTTCCTTCCATGTAAATGCATCATCTTAGATAAATTTTTTATGTTCTTTTCCTCCTAGATTTTGTCCTGTCCGTATAGCGCAAGGTGCAATGAAAGAGTCAACTGTTAACCGTTAACTATTAATGCCTATTGCAGATGGCAGATCCTTTGACCGCACTAATGTATGCAGTCCAAGTGATGAATTTTCTCAAGACTCTAATCATTAAGACACTGCGAGACAGAGAAGACTCTATAGTAGAAACCGGCCCTACATCCCACTTCAAGCCTTCTGACGAAAACGAACGCAATAGCTCTTCTCAGCCAATGACTGAAGAGGTAAATGAGACGAGTGAAGACGAGCAAGTATTCGTGGACCAAGAACCCAGTCCAGAAACTCCTGCACACCCTTCTTTGGGTGAGTCAGAACCTGAAAAGGAAACTCATGGCTTTCTCACTGCTATTGAGAATATAATTCCAGATGGAAAGGGCCATCTGGCTGATAATTGCACTGGTGAATCTCCAAATCAAGTTGACTCCACGAGAGATGGATGTGAAGAGGGTGATACTAAAAAGGCAACTGGAGGGGCTCAACAAAGTATGTGTAAGAACAGAAATGGGCAGTCGAGCAAGTCAAATGTCAAGAAAGTGTCCCGGAAAGGCAATGAGCGTCCAATGGTTCGTGTAGCAGGGGAGAAGAGCAGGGGACCCACTATCGTGAGTCGTTTAAATTCAAGAACTGAGCGGGTTGAAGCCTGGAGATGAGTACCATATATAAAATCTGCTCTAAACTATAGGGGGTTCAAAATATCTAATGGCCGGTAATCGGAATGAGTCGGAGAGTGCATTGTGCTTTGGATATTATGTTTATTACATTTCTGGTGGTGTTTCTGTACTTTGGTGTTTCGTGTTTTAGGCATTTCATTTGGTTGTTTGTTCATACTAACAGATTCTAAGATCGCAATTGGTGTAACCTGTCTACCTGTGACCTCGTTATTGTGAAGCTGTTTTCGGCTGTGATTACAGCTCAATGATCCCTTGTGATTGAATGTAGTTATTACTAATATTATTGGTATTATGATTTTTATTTTTCCATCTTGGTAAACTGAATATTAACCAGTAGTTGAGTATTGGCTCCTTTTTTTTTTTTTTTTTTCCCTTTCCTCTCCAGTGACAAATATTAACCAAACTGATTTGGTCATTTTATTTTGTTATACAATGTCTTTTATTTCTTTTTAAATGACGAAAGTTTTTTCAACTACTATTTTTCCTTGTGTGTGTGCCATGAGCCCCGGATCATTATGTCCCCTGGTCTTTTAATTGTGTGACAATGGTTCCCTAAATGAACCATATTATGCTGTAGTACTGCATACAATTACATTATTACCCCTCCATTTTGGACAAGTTACTTTCCTATTATTTTCAGCCCAACAACTGTCCCCACTCACCCCCTTATTATTTCTCTAATATTTTATTTTTTATTCTTATCATTTCTTATATAGATGTTTATAGAGTTTAGCTCGTGGAATTTGAGTTTGGTTCGTTTAATTAAATTAGTTTTTTTAGAGTTTTAACTTGGCTTGTTTAAATTAAAGAAGTCACTTATTTAACATTTAACGAGTCAAACTCGAGTTTTTCGTGAAAAATCTAAAAAATATTTATTGTTATCGAACCTAATTTTAAACAAGTTAAATTCGAATTTGACTCGTCAAATCAAATAAAAAATTTTAATTACTATTCACTTCATAAGTTAATATTTGTCAAATATGTCCAGAAGTTTTGCGAACTCATAAGCTAAAATGATAATCAAATGTTTTTTGTACCAAAAAAAAAAAAAAAAAGATAATTAAATGTTTTTACCTTAATATTGCACTATATTTAAAAATTAAAAATAATTATTTTTTCTTAGTATGCTTTAAAATAAGAGATATATTTCTATTTAATACTATAAAGTACAATGATATTTCAAATTTACATAATTTTTAATGAGAATATTATTTAAAATTTTAATAAAATATTAAATTTTTTAAAATGTGAGATACCAACTTTTTAAGAGGGTTGCTAAACCAAAGCCACAAACAATTAAAAGTATCATTTTTGTTAAATTTTGAAGAGTTCACCATTTATGACAAACGAGTTGACTCACCAGTGTGCGACTCGGGTGGGCTTTCCAACGGCTGTGTGCATCTTGGACGTCGATGATAATAAATCCTTGCTACAACGATCAATTGTCGTTCTTCACAAGGCCTAAACTGCACCGGTGCCCACATTCGACGGCTCCTTCTGGTACGACTTCAATTCATGAAAATAGGCATTGTCTGTGTTCATTCTGTTATCTGAAATGATAATGTTTAATCATTTCGATACTTTTTAATTAAGAAGTATATTCAAAACGAAATGGATGGCAACTGCAATTTATTGTTTTCTGCACACTCAAAACCTTAGTTCATCATCAAATACCAACTATCCTAGTCAGCTAGCCATCTGCAAAAGTTGGATTTATTTTACGGGGTTAATAAGTCCCAGCTATAGTGAATTACTACGTAGTATTGGCAGGCCCAGATATAAAACGACGACGTTCTATTAAATCAAGTTCATTCCCAGTTTTCTCTGCTGGCAGCAACTTAAACCAAATCAGCTATTAGAAGAAGATTGTAATTTTGTTTAATTTTCAGGCTACTTCTGAAACATGATTATGTGGTTGATCCAAATTTTTCGTTGACTGGGTTTTGTTTTCATGAACCATTGTTTACTGGATGCTGACAAATTTATTTTTATACATGGAATACACAGATTTCAGCATTGTGTGAGAATGATTTAGAGCAACGCCGGGAGTTCATGTCTTCATATTTGTGTGGAGTGAGATTCTCAATGAAAATGCAGTGCTTTAGTACAAATTTCTTTGGTTCTTCGCCTTCTCTGATTCCTTTGCAACTTTCATCCAGAATGTATGATTTTGTTTTGCAATTCAATTACTGCATATATATTTCATGTGTGTGTGTTTTTTAAATTTGAAATGCATTTCAATGATTCCAAGTATTGCACAATCAAACTCCATTTTAGGTTAGGCAGTTGCTTTCGTGTTTTGATTTAATTTCTTGTAATCTAATATGAAACGACTTTTGATGTGAAGGGAAACCCATCTCTGGTATGTTCTACCCAGTGAAATTAAGAGTGAAGAACTCGTAAACCTATACTTGGAACTTATATCACCATGTGAGAGAGCATGTTTTTAGCATGAACAGTGATGAATTGAGAAAAGTAGCTCTGCTAGCCCATGCTTTGGTCCGCACTACTATTGCAAGATGTATGACTATTTATTTACGTATTCGTTCTTCTTATGTATTTTTGTTACTTAGATATATTTGTCAAAGCTAGACTACATATCATTGTTATATACCGGAAATGTATTTTTAACAAAATATGGTTCATGTTTTTCCAAAACAATTGATGAAATATATCAACTCCTGCAATGATGTAAAGCTTTCTGCTTGAGTGTGACACTTTTGAAAATATTTGTATATCCTGTTAAAGTAAGCACGCTAAAATTCTTAATCATTTTGGTGATCCTGGAAACTCGATAATATTAATTATTCTAATGTTAGCGCTTCAAAAAGTATATTATTTAAAGAAATCCAAGTCAGCGCGATAGCATCAAGAAAGTGATGACTATACCTGCTGTGGTCAGCCTCCTCACAGGTCATGAGAGAGAGAGAGAGAGAGTTTGTCAATAATTAAATATAGAATTGTACTTGGTAGATATCTGATAGCTTAAACAATATATTTTTTTCTAGATCAGATAAATAATGTTAGTCCAAGAACTCTAAAGTTTAGGAAGAACATCCATTGGAAGCCTGAGGTAAGGTTTCTTTACTTGTACCTTAGCTGCTTTCGTTTCCATGTTTATGAAGTTTTATACAATTTAAACTTCATTTTGAAAGATGTTGATAGGTAGAGTGGATACAGAGCGAGGATTGGGTCCCACCATAATTGCATTTCAACGTTTCACACACCGCATCTTTGGTGGCATGTGGAGTTACTATGGATCTTCCAGTTAGTGACTTCATCATTCCCATTCTTGTACATAAAATTTATATGTAATCTTGTAACATCTAATTTTTTGCTGCAACCAGTTTTTCTAAAGTAAATAAATTTAAATTGATTATTTTACGTTCATGACTATAGATTGGCATTGATATAGAAGATAAGCAATGGAAAATAAAACACAATATCTTGCAGTTTGCTCAGCGATACTTTTCCCCACAAGAGGTGCAACTATTAAATTCTGTATCAGACCCTGAACTTCAGTGTCAGGTCAGGAGTTTATAAAATTGTGGATGCTCAAGGTGAGATATGTTTCCTGAATAATTGACCATGTTCCGTGTGGCTATTTTTTCGCTAACAAAGCTAATTTTCAAGTTTTTGTAGAGTGTTTAGCATTATAGCTTGCAAACATGCATGAAAGCTGCAGACTTTTATTTCATGTTTCATGGGGGAAAAATCTTGTAAATTATACCCTCATGCCCTTGGTTTTCCTCTTAGAAGTATGTTTCAATATTCATTCCATGTGTGTATATGTCTATGTTTCAATATTCATTCCATGTGTGTATATGTCTGCAAAATGCTTACTTTTCAGAAAAACCAATTATGTGCACGAACTGCCATATGGACGCAAAACACTTTTTAATGTCATGCATCAGTGATTTTCTGTGTTTTTGTCAGATTGCCTCCTTTCTGGAGCATGATTCTTACTATATGATAGGCATTGTTTTGGCAAAACACACACGCACACGCACATGCACACACACACACACACACACACACACACACACACACACGCACACATATATATATTATGCTGATTGCTGAATTAAAAAAAGATTAGTGGGTTACGCATTTGTTCACGCCTAAAAAATGGAAATGACACTTTAGTGTTCTTAGCCTTAAAAGGGAAAACACTTTCAGGAGGCATATGTTAAAGCATTGGGAAGGGTCTTTTCTGGTGCACCTTTCAAAACCTTCTCTATCCGGTCCATGGCTGCTAAAGGAAGTTATACGAGTGATAAATCTGAGGTATTTCATGAAACAGACCACTGAATTTGTTTCAGAAACTATCTATAAATAGCACTAACTATTCGTATGCTGATAGAAATTCTGCTTTTTTCGTTTAACATTTATTTCATGAAATTTAAATTATTTAGACCGCTATATTTATGTGCTTCCAGTCGTTCAAATTTATGGTACCAAAAAAATAATTGTTAAAAGTTAGAAAAATAATGTTGTGAAATAAGTTTGTCAAGCAAGATAGAAGAATTAACTTCACTCAATAGTCAGTCGCTGTTTTACCCACTAATTGCCCGGGCTTGCTGTCAAGGTTCTGATATAGTTGTTGAGTCTATGGAGGGTCCCACCAAATGTGCAAGCAATTGGCAGTTTTCACTCTTGGAACTGGCTGTTCTCATTATACTGCCATTTGTGCTAAAAAGGATTGTGCCGTTAAAGGTGAGATTTGTATAATTTACTTTTTTGATATATGATGATGCGAAGGCACACAGATGCTTAAATATCAACTTTTTAACTCGTAGGGAAAGGGAGCCTTCCAATGAATGTGAGAGTGTGGAAGACAATTCCACTTGTCGAAGATGAATATGTTTCTGGTATTGATTTGGTTGTAGCGATTAGTGGCTTGATGTAAACTTTATGGATATATTTATGTTCCATGTTTACACCTATTTATAGTAAGTGTTTAGTCAGCAGTGATTATATGATAGAGAAATTATGGTGTTAAGCTTGAGGCTATCATGTCAATTTATATCATCATCAACAAAAGTGGGACCCTTCACTGAAATTTTTTTTTTTCCCGACAAGTATACTCTTTTTTTGGGACAGAATGAGAATCTCTTTGCTTACTCTATGTTTACCCTCACATTGAGCAACTGAATATGAGGATCACAAGCATGCAAACCCGGATATTAATGGGTACTTGCACTGCGATGTAACCAATTTGGAATGTATATCTTCTTTAGGTTAGTGCTAGATTAGACTAGTTTTCATCCAGTATCGTACTGCTGATATTTTTTACAGTTTCTCAATGTAAAAAAACTCTTGCATTATGAAAGGGTTGGTATAATTCATATTGAAATTCTCATTATGATTTCCTGGAAATATTTGTCTAATTAATGTATACAGCTGACATATTTGAGTTGAGTTGAGATGTGTATAGCACTCTGTTACACTTAGTTTTACCTCAATTCTACGTACTCCATTTGTTCGTTGGAAAATTGGGAATATTGAGGATATATTATATAATTCCTAATTTTTTTTTGACAAGTAATCAATCTTAAAAGTTACTCAAGTGACAGTGAACATTAAAAGTTATAAAAGTGACAGTAAATATTATCATTAAATGAGGAGATAATAAGTTAAAAAATGCATAGAGGTTCAAAGGTCATGAATTAGTGGTGTGTGTCAAAAATATAGTGACTAAGGATATTTATGTCATTAATTAAAAAAAAACAAAAATGAACAAGTTACAAAAATAAGGGGAATATCGTTTATGAGGATTAAAAACACACGTGACCAAATAATGTTTTGCTAATTACTTTCATTTTATTTTTTTTTGGTACATACTGATTATCTTCATTATTTTCCTCTGAAAATAGGAATCCGAAAAGAAAGCGAGTAAACCCGAAAGCTCTCATGGGTAATCCGAAACGGACGAAAGGGCGGGAAATCCTACCGCCATTTTTCACGAATAAAAATCCCATAGCCGCAGGACCTCATTAGTTTCGAGGTCTCACAGTTTTAGGCGATCAGTTGATGAGACATCAAATCGACCCCTTCCAACGCTGCAGATTCTGAAATCAGGTAACTTCTTGATACCCTAATTTCTTTCGAGTTTATTTACTTTGTGTAGCGGTCTATTTTAGAAAGGTTAAAACTTTACTCAACTTTCAAATATCAAAAATCGATGTCTATGCATATGATGATGCCAGGATCTATCCTATATGTACGTCACTTCACTTATATGTTTTCATTCCAGATTTACTGCTTTTTAGTTTACATGGACTTAGTGAAATGTATGAAACCCTAGAAATTGACCACATCGAATTTTAAATTGAGAAGCAGAGAGTGTTTAGTACAGAATAGGAAGGCCGGAGGCAACGTAGAAAATCTATGTTTAGCTTATAAGTTTATGGGGAGAAACCAAAATTCTGATATCCGTTGAATAGTTTATTCTAAAGGAACCAGAATAAGCTTTATAAAGTTTATTTCAAGCTTTCTTCAGAAAACAATTGTAGACGTAGTGGAGCTTCATGAACTGACCTTTTTCAAACTTTATACAAGTGGCTTATGAGTTGAATAATTTATAGCTGAGATTGATACCTTTTCTAATCATAGATATAAGTTTTTGAGATCGGCACTTTTTGACTTAATTTGCATATTCTAGAAAGCAAAATGGATACCAATTTTTTGATTTTTGATTTTTTGAATTTAGGACAAGCAATCATAACCATTGTAACTAATAAAAAGTAATACAGAGTACCATATTTATTGTTTAAACACTTAATTAATCCAAATCAATCTTGCATTTGGAAATTTTGTAAAATGACTTAAAAGATCAACGTGTATCTCTAACTTTGGAGGGAGGGATTATTTAAAAGCTTGGTTGATGTATCATTACAAGTTAGTGTTTGCGTCTTGCTGTCTCTGGCTCTCCTCTATATACATGTATATATAATCAGCTTCTATGATCTAGGAAAACAAGTCAACTACATTTTACCCCTAATAATCTATGAATCTTCTCCCCAAACATTTTATGCACCTAAAAGAATAATTCATGAATGCTAGTATGTTGATCAATAGAAGGTCATGAATTGCTACCTTTTATTGTTTCGGGATTTATTAAATCTTATATCTCTTCCATTTGTTTGAAGGGCATGGATATGTCAAACCCTGCAGTTTTTGTCAATGCTGAGCTGCTGCGCTTGTATGTTGGACGTAGGGTGCGGACAGTGATTCAGGTTTTACGTTCCGATGGTGGTGTTGTAATTGGAAAATCTAGCGATGATCAACAAATTGTCGTAAAAGGTCCGCTGCCCACTCCTCTTAGTACTTTTGTGGAAGTCATTGGTATTGCCGACACTGCTCAGTCCATCCGTGCCGAAATTGCAACCAACTTTGGCGATACATTTGGTATGATCTATGCTCCTTTATCAAACTTTCGTTTGATTTTCCTAATCAGTGGAATGTTATGGTTGATAACCAGCTTCTATGGTAACTTACCAAAAAACAAATTAAGAAATTACTGATTAGCTGTTGTTTCTTTTTCTTTACATTCACATTTTACATGTATGGTTTTAACTCTTTTACTACGGGGTATTGTGTACACCCGGTGGTTTACCCAGTGCGCAACCTAAGGGTAGCAAATGTGGATTCACCTTTATCAAAAAATGTATCGGTATAACTCTTTAAATACTTATGCTTTTATTTTCTTGTTTAGCAGATCTGGTAAACTTTAACCAGCTTTGCAAGCTTGCAAATGGGGAGTATAAAAACTTGTTTATCTAAAGAGGCACATTCAATGTTATGATGGTGGAAAGCGAGCGATACACTTGGATGTGCAACATTCTGGCAAAATATATGTATTATTATATGATGTTTTGGTAGAATTCTTGAATTTGGTCTGGCAACCCATAACTATGCTACTTGATATATGAATTCTAAACTTTAGTTTTCATTCCATAGTGCTTCAGTACAAGCCATCTTTATCTGGAGCCTCTTGGGTTGTTACAATTCTTGGATATTTTCCTATATCTCATAGTACCCTGGATAATAATGTGGAAATTCCATTATTGGTGCCTGGGTTTGAATGCGTCTGTGTTTCACTCCCTGCTTACATTTGAGGACAGCTTTAATGCATTGTTACAAATGGTCTGACAATTGTTCCAACACAATTGAAGATATTTCTTCTCGACACAATTTAGCAAGCTCTGATTTTACTGATGTCTGCTACCCCCATTTGATAATGTAACCCCTTTCTTCATAAGTCTTTGACCGTAATATTTCTCTCTATGTGCCTTCGTTGAGTTCCTCGTTCTCAAGTAATACTATACTGACTTAAAAAAGTCGAACTTGTTGTCTTTAACTTTGGAAAGAAGGGGGGCATCACTTTCATTTATATATATTAACCCCCTTTTTTCATATTTCTTTTTTAAATCAGAGGTAATTATTATTTTTTTAATTACATTCTAAAATTAGACATTGTTTTCTAATTTACTACCTCTAATTTATTATTTATAGTAAAAATATATAGAAATTTACATAATTTCTAAAAACATCTTTGTTATGTCAAACTTTTTAAACATATATCTACTTTAAAAATCGTTTTTCTAAAATATCTCAAGAACTCTTCTACTTTCTCTGACCTTTTTTCTCTAAAGATTTTACTTACGTTGATATGTATACCAAGCTCACACTTCCTTTATTTCGCCCAATAAATAGATGTCGTGAGCTCAGAATAACTTTCATTAATTCTTAAATAACTCCCTAACTGTCTTTTTAGAGATATGCAAATGAATTAAGAGAATTAATTATTATTTTATTAATTTGAGTATAATAATACTTGAAAATATAAGGAAAGAGAAATAATGAAAAATGTTTATTGGAGCAAAATTTATTAGAAAGATAAAAAAGAATAAAATTAAAAAAAATCATACTTTGACTTTTACGTTTAAATGTAAAAATAATAATTAAATTAAAATATTTTTTTCTTAAAAATAAATGTCAATTATTTAAGAATAGAGAGAGTATAAAATAATTAGCCATGATTTCAATCACTTGACTAATAACGTACTTCTGATTAAAATGTTTCAAGGATGCTGTTACGAGATTTGGCGTTAAATATGTTTGAGCAGAAATTCAGCATGACAATTCTACATGACTTGTGATGTTATACCAAATTCATTCCAAAAATATAATATTTTCGTAACAAATTCATTTACGTTACAGACAAATTCAAATAAGAAGGATTTGAGAGAAACTGTAATAAAAAATAAAATAAAATCAAGAAACAAATTAATACAAGATAAGGAAAACAGTTTTGTCAACATTTAAACGGCCGGATCATAACCCAACTCATTTCTGAGTCGTCAGAGCGCCTTACCTTCGGATATGGTATATTGGGTGGCGGACTAAGACAACAGATTACGGGAGGGCACAATTTATTACGTAGAAAAAAAAAGTTAAAATAAGAAAAGAAAAAATAAAGAAGGAGGATTATTATGGTGCATATTATAATGGAGGATAAATTTATTAAAATCTTATATGGTGCAGTGATTGGACAACTAGTTCGAATGTCTGACGTTATACGAATTAAACATAATTGTTTATTGATATATTATAAAAAATTATTGCAATATTTTATGCAATATTTTTAATATTTAATTAGTTCTAAATTAAAACAATTGATATTATTTGTGTGTGTATATATATATATATATATTAATAAATTAATTATTTATTTGATAAATAAGTTTTTAAATTTTATTTTAAAACAAACTATTTTATTTTATTTTATTTTAAATAATAATCTATTATAATTTTTTAAAATTGATCAAATTTATTTTCATATATAAAAATAAATTAGAAGTTATTTGTAATTTTTTTATATTTTTGCTACCCATTTTCTAATTCTTTTGTGTAATTAAACTTATTAATATACTTAAATAAAAATTATGTATTAAATATAATATATATATCATATTAAAAATAATAGATATGTCATGTTTATTTTTATTAATAATAATTTTGGGCGATTAAGTTCAAGTTTGGACGATTGGATTACTTTCACCTCTGACATAGGTTCGCTGTCACCCCAAACAAGGATTCAGTTCACGTGAAATATCAGTATTCTTTAAATTTTTAAGTCCATTTTTCCGGTACTATTTTTTGCAAGGTTTGAATCACACTTTTTTAATAGTATTTATTTGACCCGACTAAATAAGCAACTGTTTTTCCGTCAAAATTTACTCGCTTTATAATATAGAAATATAAACATATATTTGTATCATATTATACTTTTTTTTATTCTAAAATTAAAGACATTTTAAATAAAATATTGATTTTAAAAGTACACTCTTGTATTATATTTAAATTTTCACATAAAAGAAAATATTTTAAAATAAATTATTTTTAGAGAAGATGTAAGATGTTATTTATATTATATTTAAGTTACCATAATATTTTATGGTATTATAATAAAAATATAACTCTAATTTTGAAATACATTAGGAAATAATAGCTGTTTTTATTTTTGGAACGACATAGTTTTATTATTTTATTTTTAATATTAGTGGAAACATAATATAGATATCCGAATAAACATACAAAATCGGGAAAACCATTAAATATATTAAAAGAATAATACCAATGTTATCCTTAAAAAGTTAATATTAATCATTTTTCTAAAATAATTAGTAAATACTATACAATCAATTTTATATATACAAACATTAAAATATTTGGTTCAATATTTTGTCATAAATAAGATAAAAATATGGGGCCTTAATCCACTCACTCAATTTGTCTTCTTGTTAATTATATTTTGACATTTATTAACATATAAAGACACATATCTATTTATGAGTCACATAATAATTTAATGAATTTATGGTTGTATTTTACATATATTAACACATTTAATTTTTCATCTCATAATCTTCATATATTTTGATCTCCTCCTTTTATAGTCTTATTTTGAATCATTTTGGACAAAAAAACATATTAGTTCCACCTCATGAAAATTATATATTTAAAAAAAAAGTATTTGTGAATTTAACATTAATAGATGTATTAATAAAAATTATTGTATTATGGGCTCGTTTGGTACAACTTATTTGAAAACAGATTATATACTATTATTTAATAATCAGATTATTAAATAAGTGGTTAGTTATGTTTGATGTCGTTTTTTAAAAACAGATTATTGAATAAGTTTTTGAAATTTAACTTTTTAAAAGTTATTATTATGTATTTTAGCAGCTTGTACAATATAGAAATAACTTATTGAATAAGTTGAAACAAACAAAACTCTAAAGTTATTATATTTTTTAAAAAGCTATAATCACTTTCAAAAAGTGAAACCAAACATGCACTATATATAAATATACTAATTTTACATGTTTCATGATTTTCATATGATTTTTAAAATAAAAGAATAGACATCAAAATATAATCGCTAGTTTTTTAAGATTTTAAAATAATTAAATAGTATGTTTTAAAGAAAGACAAAAATATATATATATTTTAACCAAAAAAATATGTATGCTTAGTAAAATATTTAAAATATTAAACATTTTAAAAAATAATAATAAGAAAAATAAAATTTAATATAAATAAAAAATAAATAAAGAACTTACCATTTAATATACCATAATTAATACAATAACAATGTAATTAAATTTTAATATGTTAATTCAAACTCAATAACAACAATTTATAAATAAATAAATAAATTTTTAAAAAATAAAAATATATTATCCGTGTAACCACGGGCATGATCTAGTATATATACACACACGATATTGTCAGTGGAGTCGGCTGAAGAGCATTTATTTTCTATTAAAGAGATACAAATAGATTAGCCAGCCTTCGTGTAGCGTTTCTTATTTCGGTTCTAAGGTTTCTAATACACACGAACAAGGGCCAACAAAGTCATTCGTGGTGCGACGCAGGATTGCTATTGGTAAGCTCTTCAATTTCTCTGTCCTCTTTCACATATATCAATTCTTCTCATGAACATCTATGATTTGGTTTTGGGGAGTTATACATTAAGATTGTTTAGATAAATAAGGGTGCAATTGAAACAAAGTGCTTCTGTGTATGTCGTTTGATTTTT
>JAUMHB010036172.1:0-12665 GCA_032359685.1 Pittosporum tobira | reverse complement strand
ATAGTCTACAATTTATACGATTTCATCGACTTAATTAACTAAAATTGACATGAATTCATGTCAATTTTGAAATTTAGGATTTGGTGAATTGATTTTAAAAAAACTCAAAATGAGACTCTTTTTGGAACAAATAAATTATATATGTTGCCATTTCTGGTGGATTTCATAAAATGTTGAATTTTGGGTTTCTGCATTTTATGTGTTTGATAAAAGAGTCAAGAGCCATATGCCGATACGTAGTAGACAAGTACCCCAACCAGGGAAGCAAGGGTCTGTACGGAACAAACCCATTGGAAAAGGCTTCAATTGACCAATGGTTGGAGGCAGAAGGTCAAAGCTTCAGTCCAGCGAGCGGGGTTCTGGTGTTCCAGCTGGCTTTTGCGCCACGAATGAAGATCAAGCAAGATGAAAAGCTGATTGCACAAAACCAAGCCAAGCTTGTGAAGGTGCTCGATGTATATGACAAGAGGCTTGGTGAGAGCCAGTACTTGGCTGGAGATGAATTCAGCTTGGCTGATCTTTCTCACTTGCCAAACACTCAGATTTTGGTGAATGCAACTGATAGGGCAGAGCTTATTACATCAAGGAAGAATGTGGGCCGGTGGTGGAGTGAGATTTCGAGCCGGGAGTCGTGGAAGAAGGTTGTTGAGATGCAGAATTCTCCACCCAAGGCAAGTTCTTGATTTGGGTCACTGTTTGTTTGACTGGGAAGTAACTTGCCTTGGCTTAATTTCTCTGTTTCTATGATTTTATGATTCTATGTACTACTAATGTATGATATATCCACCAATAAAACTACTGGAATTTTATGGATGTATTGTCGCCTTTATATTTGGAGTTACGTTTGTTCAGTCTTCAATACCACTCTCTTGTGCCACTTATTTTGTAATTTTTTAATTTCAATAATTTTGTTTTATCTCAAAACTCCTAGAATCAAAATTTAAACAAAGGTTGTACCGAGTACCTCCTAAAAATTGAATTAGTAAACACATTTTCTGCTTAAGCTTCTATTAATTTGTAAGACAATTTCACATTATTTGATCTTTCCAAATCCTAGAATCAAAATTAATAAGTTTAAACTAAAGTTTGTAGGACTTTACCCTGTGTTAGAGGGAGTCCTTCCAAAAATTCTCGTTGGCCAAGGCTTTGAACCAAGGCCAAAGAGGGGGTTTGGAAATAGTTTTCAACCAGCAATTGACGCGCCTCGGTTAGTACCTCACTAGCTGCGTCATTGCCCCAAGCGCAAAGATGCCTTTAATCGTTCTCCCCTAGCCTCCTCTTTATAGCATGCGACCCGCTTGCTTATGTTTGCTGTTTTCGATGTGGGAAACCGCTTTTGCCTTCTCTACTCCGCCAGTCTCTTTGTATTCTTTGCTTGTCCTTTAACCTCTACTTTTGGAAAATAATTTTTGATAAATTCGTATAATTCGCAATTATACGTAAGCATTTGTACCTCTATTTGTATACTCTAATGCTCCGTCCGTGAATTTGGCCAGAAAATAAATAAATAAGTATAATTTAAGACCAAAAAAAAAAAAGAATAGAAAATTTAAAAAAAAAAAAATCTTATGTTTGTGATTTTATAATAAAAAATTTAATAAATTGTTGTCGTTGTGCTTGTGAGTGTCAATGAAAAGAAAAAAAAAAGTTATCAATTACTATTATATCATTATCATTAGTCAGAGAAGACGTGATACATAGAAATAAGCTTGTTTAATTAAAAAGTAAGGACAATAATGAAATTATAAAAGTTTGAGTTATTTTTTTTTTCTTTTTCGTCCAAATCTAGCCAATTTTGGACAGAAAAAATTTGACAAGAAAATGAGGCCATATTTTCTTCTCATTTTTATTATTTAATGATGTGATGAAGCACAAATTCACATACACCAAAAATTAATAGAAAAATACTAATTTCTATCCTTTTTTTTTTCTTTAACTGACAAACATAGTGTAAAAGAATCTTCCATGATCAAAATTTTATTCACTACCTACATTCAATTAATTTACAATCAATATAAGTCGTCTTATAGTACATGACAATTTGAATATTTTTGTAAAATAATTAAATAATATTTTTTATATACAAAAATAAATAATTAGATAACACTTATGTTGTTAATGTCATCCAAAAGTAATTTGTTTTGGTTGTGTCTTTTTGGACTTCTAAAATACAATAAGAATATGATATGTTCACATAAACTAAATATATTTAAAAATATTTTAATAACGAAAATAACCCTTACAACAATTTAACAAATAAATACATTCCAAATATTTTAGTATTAGTTATTAATTTCAACTATTTTAGAATCATGTAAAGTGGGAATGAACATGTCATCATTATATGTAGGATTGGGGCATTGGGCTCTGTGGCTTGAGTTAGACGATATGGATCTGGTTTGCTTTTACCTTTAACAACAGCGGATATCACCTTGCCCCATTTAGTCCTAATACGCTCTTTGTTGGCTGTCAGAAAGTCGTCGGTTGCCTTATAAAGGTTGAAATTTTCGATTTTGAACGATGGAAGGACATGGTAAAAGTTCCTTATCGTTCCACTGTCGTTCACATTGCAAAACAACGAGCCAAGATTCTCCTTAGTTTCAGTAGCGAATTAACACGGTGCTATAGTACTTTCAACTCTCAACACTCAGAGTCGTCACAAATTCTTCAGTCTCTCCTTTCCGCTATAAGCTCTTGCTCTTCCACAACTACTTCCCGCTTAATCCATGCACGAGTAGTTAAGTCTTTTAGTTACAGAGATGGGTTCGTCGGTGACCGTTTGGTATCTCTGTATTCAAAGTTGGGTTGTTTTCTAGATGCAGAGCATCTGTTTGATGAAATGCCTGAAAAGGATTTGGTTTCCTGGAATTCATGGATTACTGTGTTGTCGCGAAGTGGGTATTTGGGTAAGAGCTTGAATGCATTTCGTAGGATGAGATCAGGGATGGGTATGGCGCCAAATGAGGTGACCCTTATATCCATAATATCTTCTTGTACTGATATAGGAGCTCTTGATGAAGGAACCTATATTCATGGCTTTGCATTGAGGAAGGGTTTGTTGTCTGAAGTTAAGGTAGTTAATTCCTTTATTAACATGTATGGGAGGTTTGGTTATTTAGCCTCAGCTTGTTATTTGTTTGAGACAATGCTTGTGCCGAATTTGGTGTCGTGGAATTCTATTGTTAAGGTTCATGTTCAAAATGGGTTTGGTGAGGAAGGTATGGGGCTTGTAAAATCTATGAGGAGGGCTGAGATTGATCTGGACCAAGCTACTATGGTGACATTGCTTCAGGGGTGTGGAGATATTGGTATTGGAAATCTCGCAGATGCCTTGCATGGTTATATCATTGTAGCTGGTTTTGATGAAGATGTTACTATTATGACCGCATTATTAAGTGTTTACGCGAAATCAGGAAGATTAAATGCTTCGCGTGAGGTTTTCAGAGGGATGAAGGATCCTGATGGTATAGCTTGGACTGCAATGCTGGCAGGCTATGCCATGCATGGTCATGGAAGGGAAGCAATTGAGCTCTTTGATGCCATGGTTCAGAAAGGCAAGGAGCCTGATCATGTTACTTTCACTCATTTATTGAGCGCTTGTAGTCATTCAGGGCTTGTTGAGGAGGGGAAGAGATATTTTGAGATTATGTCTGGCGTTTATAGCGTGGAGCCTAGGTTGGATCATTATTCGTGCATGGTTGATCTCTTGGGACGATCAGGGAATTTAAGAGATGCACATCTGTTGCTACAGAGCATGCCCATGGAGCCAAATTCTGCTGTTTGGGGGTCTCTTCTGAATGCTTGTAAGGTTTATGGTAACATAGAGCTCGGGAAAGAAGTTGCTGCAAAATTATTTGCCCTAAACCCATCAGACTCTAGGAACTACATTATGTTATCAAATATATACTCTGCGGCAGGTCAGTGGCGTGATGCTTCAGAGACGAGGATATTAATGAAGGAAAGAGGTATTTTAAGAACTACAGGTTGCAGTTTTATCGAATTCGGAGGCAAGAGACATCGATTTGTCGTGGGTGAACAATTACATCCTGACAGAGAGATGATATATACAAAATTGGAAGAACTTCTCAAGAAAATTCGGAAGGCTGGATATGTTCCCAAAACAGAATTTGTTCTACATGACCTTGATAAGGAAGTTAAAGAGGATATGATCAACAAGCATAGCGAGAAGTTGGCCATTGCATTTGGTCTTCTGGTTACTGGGCCTGGCCTGCCGCTGATTATTATTAAGAACCTTAGGATATGTGGTGATTGCCATAACATGGCCAAATTTGTATCACTTACTGAGAAACGTATGATCATCATTCGAGATGTAAAGCGGTTTCACCATTTTGCTGATGGATCATGCTCTTGTCGAGATTACTGGTAAGTGGTAATCCTCTTCCTTTCATGCTGATATTATACATATCGATGCATGACCAAGTGGCAGTCTTCAAGTGCATAAATGCTTCAATATGGTCCGTATGGAGCTTAGTGCAAGCATGATGATTCTTTCGTTGGAGTCTGGTGACCGTCGTTTCATATTTTGCCAGAATTTTCTTTTAGTCCATAGAGGTCATACTAGATTAGTGTTGATACTTGTATGGTTTTGGAGCTTCATTGATATATAGATGTACTTATATATTGATGGATCCAAAACAAATTGTGTTCTAAATTCTGAACGGTTGACAGTAAATATGTCTTTATTAATTGTACAGTTATGGGAATTATATTGTAAGGAGAGAACTGAATATCTTTCATAGGGAAGATCTTGGCTCAACTTAATTGTACATTTTATCCTACTATGGGAGTAGGAAAATAAAAATGGAAAGATAAGATAAGATAACTTTAAATAAAATGAAATATAACACATATAAAAGAAATATAACACATCCAACATAATTAAAAAAATATAGATTAATCTTTTGTGGGGAAGATTTTCATTACTTATATGAAGTGCAGAAATTGCAAGAGTACGAGTTAATGGAGTGTGTATGTGGCAACTCAGTAACAATATATCCACTTCAAATACGGAAATCATTTTTTCCTTACAGAAGGGGTGGGGGTAATATCCAACAATAAGTAAGAAACCTTTGCCTAGGCATGTTTACAGTGTACTCTGAACAGAAACTACAACCAACTGAAGAAATACTGAAAGTCAGTACAACTCCAAAACCATCGGCTCAAATAACAATTTATGATTTTAGCTGCACCTTGACTATTCATTTCTTGTTTCATTTTATTAATTGATATTCCCATGTCCACCCTGAACACTTTCACAATCAACTGTCAATGGCCTTTGATCATCTTACACCTCATTTTTCAACCTGAAGTTTGATACAGCACAGTCGATTGAAAAGAGATGAGAGGACATAAACTTATCTTGCCCTCCCATGATTGGCATGGCCGCAGCCATTTTGACTCGGCTGACATAACTCGGTTTGTAGGTCTGTCCCAAAACTCCATCGACATCTTTACTTAGAGACTCAAACTTGAAATTTAGCTCCAAATGTGCAAAACAGTCTTCTTCTGTTACATCATACCCATGCACAACCGATTCCTCAGGAGTAATCGGAACTACACGTGCCACAATTTCAACTAACTTGTCCACTTTGACTTCCACCTTGTTTGTTTCAACTAAACGTCTCAAAGTCAACACCTTTTCTGTTGATTGCCATGTATTTCCCTCACCAGTTGGTATTATTATCTCTTCTCCGTTCAAATGGATCAGCAAACGGTCAACTGATTCCTGCCACTTGGATACTTTCTGTGCACCTATGTATAATTGATAAGGTCCGAATAAGATACCAATAGACTGGACCCAAGTGAAATCTCTTCCTTTCTTACTTTTCTTGCCAATGAACTGAGCATTTATGTGAACTTCTGAGTCAGTCACTAAGCAGAAGTTTTTTCCCCTTCTGCCATGAAAATAGAACATGATACCGTTACCACCAATAAATCGTGGGTCTTGGCACACAGCTCCTGGCTTATCACACGCTGCACCCCATACGGTAATATGGATAAAATTAACAAATGATTAGAAATATAAAAGTATAGGCAAAAGAGGAATATATAGATTCGAAATGGATTAGAAACTAGAAAGATTCTATCTAATAGTGGGAAAACATTTTTTAGAACTTTGTTCTCAGTTTCTTATATTTACCAAAATTAACAGTAAAGAACTCTCTCTCTCTCTTTCTCTGTGTGCACACAGACACACACATGAAGAGGAGGTAGTTTGAATTGTAGAAGCCAGAAAGCACTCCCTTTATTCCACATAAAGAGTCCCAATTAATTTTTTTTGTATATATTAGGGTTATATTTTCCCCTAAACTAGTTGTCGTGGCATGACGATGAAAATAATAGTAAACTTGAGGACATTATCTCATTGTGTATTACAATCAATAAGAATACGACTCCTTTGTGGAACAATATTTTTCAGGAAATGAGATTTTTTTTGTGGAACGGAGGGAGTAGTGTCTTACCACAGTAAGGCTTGCAAAGCTTGCAGTCAATCTCACAAACTCTAGGGCAACTGGCTGGACAATTGTGACGGACGCCATAGCAACCGCCATACATTGGGTTATGGCAAGCGGCTTTCCCAGCACTCTTGCTGAAGCGGAAGAAACTAAAGCAGAGGATGTGAAAAAGAATCAATGCTGATCTCATCTTTAGTACTTATACTTCTGCTTCTGGTTATTCGTCTCTTTAATTCACTGCACACAACTCAATATATTTATATGTAAATATATGGAATTAGTTGGGAGCTTTGAGTTCTTAAAACCTGTTCGTCCCCAACCTTGGACTTCTAACTGCTACGTATTAAGAAAACTAAGTTAGGCGTTTGATTGTGCTTCGACATTAGAAAATGAAGCAGGTCAACTCCTTGTATTAAGTACGGATTAAAATAATGAAGTGATTCATCTGGAAATTATCTACACACGTAAGAGTGAGGGCCATATGATAGATACGTTGCGTTGTTATGGTGAAGTTACATTTTCAGGTGTGATTCTAGTGTTCATGCAGAACATGAATCTCTCCAAGACTTTGTCCTATGAAACTCTGAATTTCCTATTCCATCAAATGTCCAAGGTTCGCGGGCTTTTAGGTCGTATGCACACAAGACTCCTGCCAATAGCAGAGTTTGAGGAGCATATTTTTATTTATAAATAGAGATGTTTCTTGGAGAGCCTATTTATAAAAAAATAGAGGTGTTGTTTTTGTGACTTGAACTTATGACTAAACATTTATTAAATGATCTCTCGGACATGAGAAATAATAATTAGGTGTTAGGTTTATTCCCACATCACCATAGGGTTGACATCAAGCCTGCAATATTTAAACTAAAAGGCTATTGTGATGATCAAATTTTGGCCAAGAAACATGAAATCTTGATTCAATTTTTATCCCAGATTAAACAAGTCGGGTGAGACGCATTCTTCTGATCCATGAACCAGATTACTAATTGATGATTTCACCATTTTCAGCCCCTGAATTTGGTTATAAGTTTTTCTGATCCATGAACCAGAAGGCTCCAACCACACACGTCTGCCGGGAGGAAAAGTTCTCATCTTGGACTGTATATTATTCAATCCGTTTCAAATACAAAGAGTATTATTAATTTTTGAAAAATTTACTTACGACATTTTGATATTTAAAATTAAATAAATTAATTTAATTATAGTCAATAAAATTATTAAAATCTTAACTATATAAAATATACTACTAGTTATAACATACAATTTGTTCAAAATCGAAATAGATTCGGTTAATTTTTATTTGAAATCGTTCAAAGTTTACATTACAAAAATCAGTAATGTTCACAATCCCCCATCTGTTTTGGGGTGAATTCTACCGGATCTACTGCAATAACAACAATGCTTAAAGTTTATTCAAAAGTTTTAAATTTCTGCCGATATACACTTGCGCAAGATCTCAGCATGACAAAATTTTTGAAACAACTAACACGTCTGGAAACAATGTAAGACTGATTCTTATAATTTTTGCCTGCTAATACGGATGCCCTCCTCAAATCCTTTGAGATTATATGTGATGCATCCATTAACCATTAGTTAAAAATTTACAATGATTGCAGTGAAAGGGAGAAAGGAGAAGATAAATATTTTTTCCACTTAATTATCCAAATTATTGTACAGGGGTTTACGACATGAGCACATCCTAGAACATCTCAAAAAAATCACAGATTTTACAAATTCAAGGACAATAAAAAGTATCCTCGGAAGGAAGTTACTCCCATCAAATGATAGATCCTGACTAAGTATTAAACTCGGAAAGGAGAAACTGAAACACTTGGGAAGCTGCAGCACAAGAAAAAAAAAGAAGTCAAGAAAAGCAGCCAAATTTCTAAACAGAAAGGATACATCGGAGATCTTGTTGCAATATAACTTCTGAAATTCCATTAATGCAAACAAAATGGAAATGATTTTTAGAGAGGAAGAAGATGATTTTCATCTCAATATTATTTGAAATGGAATGTCAACAGTGAAACACATAAAAGCAAAACCAAGGCAAAACCTGTCCCTATAGGCCTGTTCGTTGTTTTTATTTTGGGGGAGTGGGAAGGGAAAGTTGGAGTCTCAATACCCAATTTCTTAGAACGAAAGCTCTAACTTTCCCTTCCCTTTCCCCCCAAAATAAATCTCAAAAAAACGTCTAAGGTACCCTACCAACACCAATCTGGAAACTTGCCAGAAAAAGTTTTCTCGACTTGGTATAAGTTGTGAATGTTCCCAACTCCATACAATTATTAGCAGTGTTCACTACATTAATCCAGTTACAGTTTTAAATCAGAACTAGTAAATTCCTCCATACTCCTCCACTGACCAGGGCAGTGGCACATGAGGCGTGCCACTGTCTTACTTGAACTGGAGCCGATAACAAAAACCACAGTAGGGTCATGGATTTCCTAATGTATTAGTATAAATCCTTATAACTATGACAAAATATATTCGTGAACACGTGTGCATATATGTTCCTTGGAAACTATTTGTATTAGAAAAATGAAGAAGGAAGATTTGTAAGGCCAATGCTTGGTTTTCAAGTACAGGATTTTAACACAGAAATTATTATATTGTAATTCCTGGTGAAACAAATGCAGCATATGTTCCTCTACAACCTGGATTATATACCAACTCAGTGGCGGAGCCAGAATTGCAAAATTGGGGGGACCATAATTTTTTTTTAATTAATAATTTATTATATAAATATATTTTTTTTCGAGTACATAAAATTCATTAAAAGCGTCCAAATGAGACAAATCCAAGTATGGATTAAATATAATTACACAAAATACTTATACCCTAAATAAAAGTTCCAACTTATTCAAGCTAGTCTCCCAAAATAAACCTACAAAAGGGACCAAAAAGAAATTTGGGGGGACCAAACTAAAACTATTGGGGGTACCACCTTACTAAATATTGACATCTTTCTCTTCAAACTATATTAAAGAAAAACATTACTCAAGTGATGTCAGTTCTCCTAATTAAACGAAGACTAGCATGTCTTAATATCCTAACATCTTCGCAGAAGAATAATAAAGCACCACAACAAATAATTGCTATACTCCACCGTATGATTTCTTGCAGCAGAAAACTTAAAACTATTCAAAAAATAAAAATATGGTACATGCCATAACTTTTTGGGTAGGAAGGAAGCTATCAAATGCTATAACACAATCCGCAACAAAAGCATTAAAACATCTATATTTATATAAAATGCTGCCACTTAGATACAGTTCTTGAAATTATTAATGGATCTTCCCCAAATAATTCACATCCTTATCGTAAAAAAGCGCAAGACTTGCATTATCTATCATACAAACGCATACCTTAGCAGTAGAACAGCATATTTGAGGGATAAAAAGATTCTTAAAGAGAAATATTGGTGAGCACTTGCATGCTTGAAGACTTACAGTCCACATTTTATTTTGAAGAATATATGTAAGAATATTTAAGAAACATAAACATGAACATAGAAATATCAACAGGGCACTCACATGTTTAATTTGGATTTGGAGTAATCCAAATAGGTGGAGGCCAACGACGCCCTGCGTAAGAATTGTGCGGATAACAAGGCAAGGCTTCAATACTCCCATCTTCCAAGTTATAAACCCCCAAATCATGATCCCCATTAACCCCATCATAATTCCACTCGGAATAATCATCTGTAAAATAAATTTTATTCCCTTTACAACCCGGAAAATCAGACGTGGACAAAGCCAATGAAGAATTCTCCCCAAGAAACAAAACCTGATCATCCAAACTACTCACACTCTCCCACTTTGGTCCTTTCAAATTCAACTTACACACTTGAAATTCCGTCGTCCTATAAATAATATCAAGCTGATGCGTATCCACATCAAACTCAAGCTCCAAATACCGTGTCACCAACATCACTTCACCCCTGCAAGACACCAAATACTGCATATCTCCCCCAACTTGTCGTGGCGTATTAATTAAAGAAACTTTAGGTGAATCGCCATTAAGGTCACATACAGCAATTTCACCATATTTATTCACAGCATAGTACATTTCATTGAAATAAATAGCATCCTCACAGTAACCCTGCGCATTGTCTATAAATTTCCAAGAAAGATCGCCATTTTTACAATAAGCCAGGTCCCCTGTCTGATTAAGTATAGCTAAGACAATGTAATTTGATTTATTAGACGGGGGTACAGAAATGATCACCTTTTTGATAAAAGAATCCCTCATTTCCTTCAAATTGCAGGTGTAAATGTCACCGTCTACGGTATTCAAGGTATACTCACGTCCAACATCATAGTAATCAAAATTGAGGATGTTTGGAAACGAGGATAACGGCGGGAGATTGATAATTGATCGGGAGATGGGGTTTATGAGGAAAATCGCCGGCGATTCGTCGAGGACGGCAAGCCAGCCGTGGGAGGATCCACAGCGGCGGCGCCGGTAAGAGGCTTCCGGTAGGGTTAGGGAGTGAATTTTATTGTTGTAGAGGCTGAAGAAGCAGCGGCGATGGGGGTGTTTGTTGGATCGGCTCTGGGGGAGCATGAGCCACGGAAGCTGAGTTGGGAGATTGGCTGGGGTTTTGGGTGTTGAGGCTCGCCATTTGAGACAGACGGCTCGGAATCGGATGTGATCGGCGAGGATTTTGAGCTTGGTGGCGACTATGTCGAGGAGTTCGGGCGGTAGGTCAGACCAGTCGACGGCCATGGATGATTATGGCCGGACTGATTTGGTTTCTTGGGGATTAAGGTTTCATTTCATGGATGGGTTTGGAGGGAAAGCTATCAAATGATCAGATATGAGAATAGGAGAGAGAAGATAGAAAGGTCCTCTCTCTATCCTCTCTTTTTCCGTTCAATCGTCCTTCTTTCTTTTTTGGTTCAATCGTCTTCCCTCTCGATTTTCAGATGATTGGGATGTTTTCACTTTTTGGCAAGCTATAAATATTTTATTTTAAATTTTTTATATAATAATATAAATATAATTTAAAATTCAAATAAATAAGTAATTATTATTTAACTATGTACTAATAAAATATATTTTTTAAAATACATATTTAAAATAAAATTATAAAATAATAGAAATTTTATTTTTATTTGAATAAATAACAATGAATTTTTGTATTAAACAAAACATAAGAATGTGAATAAAAGTCAATAGTCAGGTTATCAACATTTTTTAGAAAATTAAAATAATTTTACAATTCTACTGCTATTCAAAGAGAGAAAAAACATTAAGTATAATAATCCAATAAATAATTGGCTTGCTATTCATAAAAAAAGATGGGTATATGAAAAAAAAGACATTCAAAAAACTCCAATCGTGCGAATTTAATTCTCCAAAATTATTTATAGAGGACTTACTAAGTAATCTTTTTATATGTGTATAAAAAGTTGTGATAGTTAAGCAATTTTAAAACATAGTGAAACATTCAACCATGAAACAGATAATATGAAGGGGTAAAATAAAATAAGAGATTTATTTCAACAAATTGCTTGAAACATGCCATAAGCATTTTTTACTATTTCAACATTAAAAACCCATTCATTATTCTGTTTTTTTTAATGCTGATAAGAGAAACGAAAAAAATGTTCACAAATTAAAAAATAATGAATCGCAATCTTTTATGTTAGAATTATTAATAGGAAGGAAATGGAGTAATAAACCAAATTTTTAACTTAATAAATCACATACTCATAAATATTGTCTTTTTCACAATGTAACTCTCTTCATATGCTCATCTTTGTCCCCTAAAATTTTCACCTAATAAATTTTTCTGCAATCAATGAACATATAAAATAATGATTAAAAATTTTTAAAGAAGATAACTGAAATAGGTGAAGAAGTTGAAGCAAAGTAAAAGGTATAGGCAAAAGAATTCTTTTATTTACGGAAATGAAGAAGGAGCTGATAGTGGGAAAAAGGTACTTAGTCAACCATCCAGACAATCGGTATTAAAGAAAACTTAATTCATGTGTGTCAAAGTAAACAAACAATTAATATTAAATTAGTTAAGTAATATTAATGTTTGCTCAACCGTCGTTCTACCTAGTCTGCACGTTCTCCAACTTAACATTTTACAGTTAACATAACAAACAAGCAATATGGGTGTTTTGACCTCGTTCCCCTGAATTTTAAGTTAGTGATTAGTTATCAACAGTAGTT
>JAUMHB010036161.1:0-19923 GCA_032359685.1 Pittosporum tobira | reverse complement strand
TATTTGTATTTTCACCTATATCACTTATGACTTGTATATTTGTAAGACATGGATTTAATAATAAATTGGCAACCCAAATCGAGGTGTGGATGCCCAGATTTGGGGGTGTCACAATTGAGCGAAACATACAATATTTAACATTTTGGAATTCATTTAATCAGATGAGTTTAGTAGAGTTGTAAATTTACTCATACCATATTGAAGTGACTTAGGTTCAAATCCTAGCAATTACAATTACTTTTTTAATATGAAAAAAATGAACGAGTTAACTCAATTGAGTTAACCAAGTCCATGGGCAAAAGTGTCTAAACAATGGCTAAATATTAAACCAAACTGAACTAAGTTTCATGTGTTTTGTACTTTATACATATATATATATATACACAAAAAAAAGTTTCAATTTTAGTTTCAACTTGTTTGACTTAGTTTATAACTCGACGAGTTGAGATGAGTTTAACTAAGTTAGGATCCTAATTTCCTTTTTTCGAGATTTATATCTTCTTATTAAATTCTTCACACGTTACATCCTCTTATTAATATATTCCTATTGAATTCTTTTGACGTTACATCTTCTTATTAATGGTTTGCTATATCAATTTTTTTTTATATATATATAACATATATATATATATATATATATATATATATATATATATATATACGTGAAGAACTTCTATTGCGATCTTGGAATACTTTCGAATTTATTTTAAGGTATTATAATTGCATATTTTGTTGATCTTTAGGTTAATTATTTCTAATTTGTTATAAAATTTTATTTTATTTTATTTTGATTGATTCCTTTTCTATTATATCTATAAACTAAAGAATTGGTCATTTTTTTATTGTAAATCTTCATGGTTTTGTTATGCGATGATGATGAATAAGCCAATTGATCGACGAAAGTTGTTAAGGGAAGGATGTATGACAACATATGATCTCTCTTTTGCAATATGATATATTTCAAGATCTGATGATGATGAATAAGCCAATTGATCGACGAAAGTTGTTAATGGAAGGATGTATGACAACATATGATCTCTCTTTTACAATATGATATATTTCAAGATCTGAAAGTGCATATGTTGGACTTTTTATTTAGTCTATAAGCCGTTGTAATTTGAATTTTTAATTCATATAATATATATACGGTGCTTGAATGAATTATTGTAGGAATAGATAGAATTTTTTTTTTGTGAAACATCCCTTTAAAAAAAGGCAGCATTTTATTAGATTGTCTTCTATTGTAGAAAAGTATGAATATATAAGTAATCCAGCAGTGATTCTACAATATATGTTTTATCTTTGAATTTCACATGAATTTAGATGTTGTATAGAATTTGAATATGTATTTAGTTTTTTCTTGATGCTAATTATAATTTCTCTTTTTTTTTTTCTCAAAAATATATTGTGCATCTATTTATTCTCCAATGTATATTGGTTAATAGTCCATCATCTTCTCATTATATGCAAATGGAATACAAAAGTACTATTATTTAATTATTGACAAATTTTCCCTAGCCTCTTGAACTGAGATAGCAATTTGTGCAACAAAATATTAAAATAAAATTTGAAATAATTTCATAACTTGAGTAAAAAGTCTAATAAATTGAAGGAAAAAATTACATATGAGTTGAAGAAGATTTTAAATGAATCATTTGAAAGAGATTTTGAAAAAAGCTTACGGAGAACAATATAAGGGCTAAATTAACAAAGGAATTGTCCATAATGATGATAAAAGAAATGCTATGATACTAGAGAGCAGTGCCCTTGAGAAGGACAATTAATAATATGCTTTTGTGCAAATAGACTTTTTAAATGAAATTAAAATTTACTCAAATTTTGATTGAAGAATATAGTAACTTTTTGGTTAACAAAAAAAAAAAAAAAAACTCTATATGTATAGTATTTAGTATTTTTTATTATTGGGTTATATTTAGTATTTTTTTTTCCACTATCTTTAGTGGTTGATGCTATTAGTTTTTAGAGAAAAAATCTCATTTTTAATTTATTAGGGTTACTTTAAAAGGTTTGGTTTAGTTTAAACGGAAATTTCTTTAACAAGTAATAGGAGTAATTGTGTTCAAATAATTTATGGTAACAGTTTGTCAATACATTATTGGTGTAATAATCCAAAATACACAATTTAAGACTATAGTCAAAGCTATAATGTCAACATTACTAAATTTAAATCCATCTTTTCAAATTGACCTCATGTATACAATTTTTTTTATTTGATTTCTGTCTATTATATCTTTTACGCAATTTCACATAATACATCTTCTCTCTCACAGAGACACACACACACAGAGACACACACAGAGAGAGAGAGAGAGAGAGAGAGAGAGAGAGAGAGAGAGAGAGAGAGAGAGAGAGTATCCAAAGCACCTGAGTGATTCAGTAGTCGGGAAGGAGCCTAGAAGTGCCTACTACTACACCACACTACACTTGGCTCTACACATTTAAAGAGCTAACCTTTTTCTAGTGCTTGGGCTAAGGGGGCTTCAAGGGCCTTACTTATTCACACAGGGAGGAGGGGAGGAGTGGAGCCTCGAGAAGCATTGTTGAGAGGAAGATCCTTGACCCTCTTCATTCGAAGAACAATTGAATTAGGAGAACTTAAAATTGATCAAGTTAGTTAATTAATTGTTATTTTTAAAGTTGGCTAATTAATTATTCCTATTAGTGATACTATTTTCTAAATATTGTTGTAGTAGCTATGACTTTGAAAAATTTAGCTTTTCCTCGTGTAGCAGTAGCGCGGTATATATTTTAAAACATTATTAGATTTCTTAAGAATAACATTTTATATAAATTTAATTATATAAACTTAGTTAATTAATTGCTCTTATGTTTAATTTAAGGGAGAAAAACATTATGTACATTTTTTTTTTAATAGTATCAATAATATTCCTATTTTTAAAGAAGCTAAAAGATCAACTACTATTAAATGGTGGGGTTAGAGAGGCGACCACAAATCCATCAACTTGAAAAATCCATACTACTGGAACCCAAAAATCTGAACAAGCAGCTAAGAGGGAATCTGGTGGTTTATTGCCCTATTTCAAAAAAAAAACAAAAGCCGCATCAAAGTTTTGACTTTGACTTTGCTCGTAGAAAACCCATGATCAGTCAGTCCTACAAGTCTTCAATCGACAGACTATTCTACCACCCAGCTAACCACTCCGATTGAATTCAGGTCAAACATGTGTTTCATCTCTTGAAGCAAAACCTACAGGAAATGGGTAGTAGTAGTAAGGAGATTGGATTGAAGCTAACAGCTACAGCGGAGTCTGCTGTTCAATCCATCGGCTTGGGCTACGATATTACCCGAGATTTGAGGCTCAAGTACCGCAAGGGAACCGGGTTGATCGCGATCGATGCTGACCATGTCAGGGATATCGCTGTACCAGGTGGGGTTTTAGTTCAGAATGTATCCAAGCAAATTCATTGTGATAAAGGGGAGCGGACTCGATTTAGCCATGCGGGCTCTTTCCAACAGGTAACCAAATTCCAATTTCTTGTGGTCAAACTCGGAGCTGAAGGTCCCACTGAGTCAGATTGTTAGTCTTAACCATGAGTCTGATCCACTCGAGTCGAGTATAAGAATTATTACTATTTCATAATTAGCTTCTTTTTCATTGCTTTAAATTGAGCTTTAGTGCATGTATTAGTTGAATGTGTTTGATGCTAAAATCACATAAATTAATTAATAAATAGGGAAAAATAATTGCATAATGACGTAATGTCTAATACTTCCATGAAGATTTAATTTTACTTTAAAAAAAATTAAAATGAAAGAAATTGCCAACAATACCTTTATACAGGTTTTTTTCTGTTATGGGAATCTGTTCTTTAATAAGCACATGCATTTTTCCTAGTTTCCATATCGATTGCTTGTCTGACTATGATGTCTTGTTATTCTATCCAATAAAATTCCCCTTATGTTCCAATAAAAAATAAGAAGAATAATGCAAATGTCGAGATTTTAAATGCATTGTGAAAACCAAAGTTATTTGATTTAGATACCATTTTTGCAAAAGTTACCTTAGTTAACATAAATGTTGTGCTTTGTGTAATCCATTTGCAATTATTCTTCTAGATGTCAGAGCTATTCAATCATGAAGTATCTCTTTCTAGTAAAATTCCAACGGGCCACTTCAATGCTGCATTTGAATTTGGTGGGTGTTGGCAGAAGGATGCTGCTAGCACCAAAACGCTCGCTTTTGATGGGGTCTACATCACAATTTACAGCATTGCATTGGAGAAATCCCAAATAACTCTCTGTGATCATATTAAAGAAGCTGTCCCTTCATCATGGGATCCTGCAGCATTGACAAGGCGAGTTAGTTTGCTTATTTTCTAAATGAATTCCTTTTATGCTGTATTTGAAATGTCATATTTGTCCCCCCAAAAAAACTCATATTCATTTTCATAATTTACATATGTGTTGTTGATAATCAAATATTATAATGCCACTATCATGTGTGGTATGCACGGGCTGAATAACTGGCTGTACTCTATCATGGATTTCAGATTTATTGAGAAGTTTGGTACCCATGTTATTGTTGGTGTAAAGATGGGAGGAAAGGATATTGTATACATGAAGCAGCATCACTCATCGGCTCTTCAGCCTGATGAAGTACAAAAAAGATTGAAGCTTGTGGCGGATAAGAGGTTCAGTGATGCAAGTAGGCGCAACACCAACCCACAAAAGGTGTATAAAAATTATTAGTCTTACTGGAAGCTATTTACTTCCACTCAAGAATGGTCATCCAAATAAATGTAGTTGATTTGGTTGTTCTCATGTTTAGGGTCGCCAATTTGTAGTTGGTGTAAAATTCTTGTAAAAAAAGCAATACTAGTCTTGAGCTGACAGTTCAGTCCATGACAAAATTTCATCTCCTTAATGAGGCTTCTTTATGATATGGAGTCTCACTAATTTTATCTGGTGGAGATTATAAGGAATCCGTTTAAAGGTCTATAAGCATCTCCAGGCCTCAAGACCTACTTTATTAACTTAGGATCTGCCAGGAGTTTTTATTTTCTTTTTTTTTCTGTTGAGCTACAAATGTGTTCTGGCAAAACATTCTTTATCAGACACAAGAACCAAAGATAAGTTTTGTTTCTGCCAAAATGATAACCCCTCATGACATGTTCATCCAATCTAAAGTTCAGTTACTTCGTATGTATTTACTAATTTTTAGGTTTGTAATCATAGTTGACAACATGGCATCAATTCAGATATTTAGATATTTATTGTAAGCTCTGGATTAAAGGCTATTATTCTGTGTAACACATTACCATGAATATCTTGGAACTTATGAACTCTCATCACTTTTTTCTTATGCCAGCTTGAAATCAATGAACCATCACTGTCATTTATGGATGCTAGTGCATCAAGGTCCTACTTGGACTCGGAGGTAAGTCAATGCAACTTAACAACATTCCTTTATTGGAGCACATCTCATCTTGCTTAATTCAATTAATTCAAGTCAGAATTGGAAACTCCACACTCCTTTCCAGGGGATAATTTATAATGGATCCATGTGTGTAGTAGGCCTGAGATCGTATAATCATGCTGCACAACTTTTTCTTTTCATTATAATTATAATATGTGATTATAGGTGTATGCCATTATGAGTAATGATTTGAGCAATGTTTTCTGAACCTAATAATATCTGTTAAAAATTTCAATTGCAGGATATAACATTCTTCTGTAGGAGGAGAGGGGGAAGCAATAATAAAAATTTACCCCATGATAAATGGTGTCAAAGTGTTCAACTTGAACCAGATGTGATCTCAATGTCCTTCATTCCAATCTCATCATTATTAAGTGGAGTTAATGGGAATGGATTCTTGACTCATGCCATAAATCTCTATCTACGTTGTAAGCAACAAACCCAATCTTCTATTTTTCTGAACTGACAATCTGATAAAATTATCCATGTTTATGGCGATATTTTCAATACTTTGGGGCTTAGCAAATTAATTTAGTATTTAGCATATTAATTGTTTGACACAGTGGGAACTTGGATTTTGGGTGCAGATAAACCACCAATTGAAGAACTTCCCCAGTTTTTGGAGTTTCAACATCCAAGGCAGTGGGCACCCGTATTTGGTGAACTAGCGGTTGGTCCTGAGAGGAAGCAGCAAAGCGGTGCAGCTTTGCAGTTCAGCTTTATGGGTCCAAAGCTTTATGTTAACACTACCATGGTAATGCTTGTATGGGGTTAAAATTATTCACCTTAATCTTTTTTCTGAGCTGAATATTCTTCTAGTTAACAATGATGAATGGTCAACTGATCCTTACTGCATATCAGTTAACTCATTAACGACGCGCCTGTTTCTTTAGAATTGGACTACTTTGTAGGATTTGCTTTTTTGTAGTTTGATTCGAGTATTCAACTTTAGGTCTTCAATTTTCTTCATTTTTTTGGTAACGTGCCCCTATCTTTTCTCTTGACCTTGTAACGTAATTTTAGGCCACTGACTTTAGGACCAAAACTAAAGAGCAAAACTCAGATTTAATAGTATTGATTGGAAGCAAAACACCTTGAATGGAAATATTTAGGATTTCACAACCCAAGATTTGACTTGAAGCTTCTGTAGCTGTATGAGGTTAGTAGTTTACCTGCATGCAAATCTTCTACTTAATCCCTGAATGGTATGGTAGGGTACCATATTTAGTAAAGTACATCATTTTCAAATTGTTATAAAGCTGAAAAGGGAGCTACAAGTTTTGAATATTGAACTTTGTTTCTATCTCTTTCTCCCCTTAAAACAATTGGAGGTTATGTTACCTATTTAAATTGAAAAAGAAACAATCAGAGGTCATGTTCTTTGTGACACATCTTATATTTAGTTATATTGGATGGCTGATGGGGACTATCTAGCATCTACTAGGAGATGAAATTCCATATAATTGCAAAGGTGATAAACCCGACAATGCTTAATCTCCTGAAATCTGCTTTTTGCATAATCCAATAACGAGTCAAGCTCTCATTTAATTTTCATTGTCTTGTTACCTGGAGTTTGCGGAACTCTATTTTTTAAGTGTTTGGGGAGGACTGCGTATGTCATGGCTCATTGGAGGATTTGCTGCTTATCTATTCAGATTTCAGAGGTTTTGGAGAATCTGGATTGAGCAAAATGCTCGCCTTTTGAGTTTTGACAGATAGCTGCTTACCTTTTGTCTTGATGCGAGATTAGATCCTTTTCTGTGTCTTTATGCTTTGTATTCTCTTTTTTAAACTACTGATAATTTCTTTGTTTATCCAACAAAAATATTCTGACATTAACTTTAATGACAGGTGGATGCGGGTTATAGACCAGTGACCGGACTTAGACTGTATCTGGAAGGGAAAAAAAATAACTGTTTAGCAATACATTTGCAACACCTTTCAACCCTGCCTAAAAGTTTTCAACTTCAGGATGAACCAACTTGCGACAATGGTAACTCTAATGACCGGAGATACTTCGAAAAAGTCCAGTCAAAGAGCTTCTCTCATGTGTGCACCGCCCCTGCCGAATCTGACGATGATCACTCGATCGTTACCGGGGCCCAGTTCGAAGTTAGAGATTCCGGTACAAAGCGAGTTCTTTTCCTTCGCCTTCAATTCTCCAAAGTTCTGGGCGCCACAGTTGTTAGGCAGCCAGAGTGGGACGGGTCCACTGTTATTGCCCAAAAGTCCGGAATTATGTCAACCTTGACTAGTATACGTTTCTCTGCGAACCTAAAACAACCCCCAAGGGCATCTGATGTGAATATCAACTCTGCGATTTACCCTAATGGGCCTCCAGTCCCGGCCCAAGCAACCAAGCTTTTACGGTTCGTTGATACGACAGAGATGACTAGAGGCCCACAGGACCTGCCTGGATACTGGGTCGTGTCTGGAGCAAAGCTTCTTGTTGATAAGGGTAAGATATCTCTTCATGTTAAGTATTCTCTCCTAGCTGTGATTTTACCAGATGAGGAAATGTCATTGCAGTAATAGATCCCTAGAGAGAGGGAAGACAATATTATGGGACACAGCTTGAGATGGATAATTATGTGACAGTATTGGGCTATTTGGTGATGGTTGTACAGTAGTTTTTTTTTTTTTGTCATTATTATTATTTCGTGCTTATGTTGTACTTGTACAAATTAGTTTACAATAACACAGGATTTTATTTTATTTTTTTTCCGATTACTGTTCAAGGTTCATTTTTGATTTATTGGTCTTACGGTATATCTTTTGGATCGAGGATGATATCGAATGGGTAATCCCAGAGTAGCTAATTATGATGCTACGCAATTTAAGTGACCAGATGTATATACAATACCCTAACAGAATTTCAGCATATATCGGCACCACAGTATCAGACTGCGGAGGAAGAAGAGAGGCACCACAATATCAGACTGCGGATGAAGATGAGAGTTACAGATTGATAAAAAAAAAGGTAGGGGTAATGGGTTTGTTTAAAGTTTAAGTTCGGCTCGTTTAAAAATTAAGACTTGACTCAAACTCTTTAAAAAAATTTGTTTAGTTTTAGGAGTTAAATTCAAGCTCGAGTCAAATTAAAGTTTGGTCCGATAAATGTTCGATAACACTAAATATTTTTAGATTATTTAGGAAAAAGTTTAATAACATTAAATATTTTCATATTATTCAAGAAAGAATTTGATAACATTAAATATTTTCATATTATTTATATAAAAAATTTGAGTTTGACTTGTTAAAAGTTCGATAAAATATATATTTATGCAAAATAAACTTAGCTATCTTGAGAAAAAAAACTCATTTACTTAAACAAACGAAGCTCAAACTTGACAAGCTTGGATCTAACACTCCTATAAAAAAAAAGATATGGCTGGTAGGAAACAAAAAATATCTATTCTAATAATTAAATGAGCAAACACGATAAACCGAATCTAGGTAGACACCGGCCCTTCACTTCCACGTAAAATTAAGTCCGTCGAACAAGTTGATTATGAGGTTCAATCAACATACACTCCTCACGTATCACACCTGGTACTTTCATATTCGAGCCATTAAATCATGAACCCTCCTCCCTACAATAATGAAACTAACCATCCTCAATGAAATACCATTTTTTTTAAGTCACATTGCGGAAAGAATGTAAGGTTTGGGAAGTGTGTACTCCATCCCGGGCCGTAGATAGAATTTTTTCATTTATAGCTCACCCTTCCTTTTTGTCAAAGTTAGATAAGTGAGTGATAGATTAGTTTATAAGTAGGTCTATTTTGGTGTAAACAAGCCGTCGGAATCTTAGTTTGTAGCCTCAAGTAATCATTTTTAGGCATATCCTTACTTGGTGCTGAAAAAGATGGAGTTACTTTTGGTCGCTTAATGAATGATGCTTTTCAAAGTTTAGCTTAATTAAATTTTAATATGTCCGGACCAAGTTTTATTCTAACCCGAGGAGTTCAGAATTTGAGTTGGTACTCAAACTTCTTGGCTCGGTTCGAGTCAATGTTTGACCTTTGGTGTATGTAGTGCATATTTTTTTTGTCCTTTTTTGGTAGCTCATCTTGATATTGAAAACTAACGACTAAATGGTCTCTAGGACTCTAGTCATCCGGACTTGAGGCCTTAGATGTTTGATAGTAATATTTTATCATAAGAAGTCTTTGATTATTCTACTTTTGTTATTTTTTAATCTCAGATTGATATTGATTTCTCTTATTTTACTATCTATTTTTTTCAAATGCACAAAGTAAAACAAAAAAAACAAAAAAACAAAAAAAAGAGAAAAAGTCCACGACCCGTTCAACTTGTCCTAGGCTGAGCCTAAACTTACAGATTTGGGCCAAAAAAAAAATTAGGCCCTTATGACTCTGCCCGACCATTTGTCAGATCTAGCTTAGGGGTCCCAGAAGCCCTGACCCTCTTGAGTTTTAAATATTTATTTTTTATTCTTGTAAATTATTGATAATTTGCTTCAACCCTCCAAAATTTAAAAAATTTTAAGGATACGTATGATATTATCTAGAAAAGAAGAAAGTACTCGATCCATATCCATTCCCCAAAAAAAAAAATTATTTAATATTTTAAAATAAATTTAAACATGAAGAAGTTCATAATTATAAAATTCTTTTATATTATTTGGACAATATTATACAAATACCATATTTTAAGGTCTCATTTTGACATAATCTACATCTTATAGAGATTCTTTTATGGTGCAATATTAGAAAATATTAATTCAACAAGAAATCACAACAATGGTTATAAAATTTGATATGATATTCACTGAAGTATGGTGTTCCATTGTACAAGTTCTAAACAAATTTTTTGACAAACAAGCTAGTAAAATTCTGTCTCTCACTATAATCAAGCAATAACACTATGCAACGAACAACTACCGGCAGTCCAAGGAACGATATCTGCTATGCTTCTGAATATCATCGTAAAAATCTGTTATAGGATATTTAACAATATAGTACGCTCTGTCATACTCGTGCAACATTTTTCCGTTAAATTGGCTAATTCACACCCTTGAAGTTTTCCGAATCCAAATTCTTTGGGCCCCACCTTCGGCAGCCTTTTAGTCTCACAACAGAACATTCCAGATAGCTGCAGCATCTTCACCACACCTAGCGTGCACATCTTTGATTCTTTCCACTGATTTGCAAATTCCGCTACACGCCCAATCAAATGAAGCTACGCAAACGTTACCTGCTTGTGCCTTCCACTCACATTCTGAATAAAAGACCGGTGAATTTTTTAAACTTTTTTTTTTTTTTTTTTTTCCCCATAATTCATTTTGAATTTTTAAAAGAAAACGATATTTCTTTGGGAAAAGGGTCATACCTGGGGGAGTCCCGCAACACATGTTGTGGTCATCAATATGCTCTACTTCAAGACCAATAAACCAAGCACCAAGTGATACGTCTTCATTTGCATACTTATGCAGTATAGGCCTGAAATCAAAATCCCCAAAAAGAGAAAATAATTTGAATGTAGTTTTGCTGAATATTGGTCACAACTCTAAGTATATACAGCATAATCTGACTCTTGGCCAGTCGAATGCAAAACAGCAGTTGTTTTCCTTACCCGTTATCAGAGACAAATTTTGCAAGATCCTTTGAGATTGCATAAATCTGCCCAGTTGCATGCCGAAAGTATTTGTTTCCCTCCTCTCCAAATTTCCAGAATTCAGGTTCATGGTACTTTACATTCCTACAAACGACAGGAGGGCTTATTTAGTAAAGACCTAGCAGCTGGCCCTGAAGATGATATAAACTCCGTTCCCTAAAAAAGTCTTATTTGCAAAATTTGCAGAACATTAAATATATATTTTTATTCCATCTTTAATCCTAAATATAATGCTAAGTGCGTAGTTAGCAGTGATAGATGATGGTAAAATTGTGATATTAAAATTGAGAACTCAGCATCATTTTAAACTATTATAATTAAAAATGAGACTCTTTAAAAGAAAATCAAATGATACCATTTCGTGGAAACGAGGGAGTATGAGAAAAGAAGGGATTAGAGTGATTTACTTTCGGGAAAGAACTGGTCCTGATTTCATACATCCCATATAAACCCTAGGCTTCAAACGGTGGCGGGCAAGAGTTGCAGCCAGCATACCTGCATCACAAAGTATACCTGATTAAAACATCGAAAATTTAATCTACCATGGAACTATGACAGTAATGGAACCGGCAGAAAGCTCGTTTCCCTAACCAAATGGAACATGGCCAAATGTGGGCCATACCTAAATTGACGTGGACATCATCATCAATCTTGACATAGAAATCAGCATCCCATTTTGCATATGCTGTAGAGAAGAATATTTTTGTCTTTGCAGTTAACTCATGATAACCTTCGACATGGTCCTGTGACAACAATATGCCATTGCTTGAACTTGGATTCTAACTTGGTGTTTTTACACAATCTATAAAAGAATAATAATCTCAGTTGTTACGTACAAGCCTAAAAAAGTCTTTATGCTGAGTTTCCTCCGAGTCAATTGCCCGATCTAAAATGCTATTAGATGTTGCACTGCATTAAATCAGGAAGAAAAAATAAATAAATAAGGCCACGTACAGTGATGCATGAACCAGAGCATCTAATGTCAATCAATTTCCAATAAAATAAAGAACAGAAGAAATGATTTTTGTCGCAATTGTTTTCTAAGAATAAACAGAATTAGTCTTTTTCCCCAAAAAAAATTAAAAAAATAAATTAGACATAATTATGTTAACTTTAAAAGTTTGTGAATTAAGTGCCTAAATCGAACTGAATCGGATCTTTTCACATTTCACACAACTGTGCACCACAATTGCTCAGCAAACTCGAAGGAATGATACTGGGGTGTTCTTTGGCATCTAGGGCAGTACATCGAAAAGAACAAATTAGATGTCTAAGATTTGTGTTCGCTCCTTTTTTTTTTTTTTTTGCAAGAGTGTCTACTTTGTAGCTCCAGAAGCACTACAAGAGAATCAAAAGTATGTTGTTTTTTCAAAAGTGAGTGTGTCAACTTTTCTGTCTATATTGATTGTCAACGACCAAGAGTCAAAATTATTGCAAAATTAAAATCTGGAGTGGAAGTTCGTTCACACTGCCCTGGATTTGGTCTAAAGAAAGACCGTGAAGTATAAAAAATCGAAAAACAATGAAACTGTTCTCATTCACAGATGCAGGTACATTGGTCAATCAAGCTTCAGACTTGAAGGGGATTGCAGACTGATTTGGTATCAACTTTGAAATCCAGCAATAAGACAGATACAGATGACTAATTAAGTTCTACTCTCTATGTTTCCAAAAAAGTGTCTCGTTTGCCAAATTAGTTTGTTGTAAATACAGAGCCCTATTTTCATTTATGATAGCATAAAATGCCACATTGTCCTCTTGTTTTGCCATTGCAAGTGCTTGGTCAGAGCAAGACGTTAAGGATGACCATACTGATGGTACGATATTAGTGCAGTTGCACAAAATCTGACCAGCACAGATTCAAATATAGCATCTGGTGACGCCAATACAACAGTCGTGTACATCGATCTCCAAAGCAAACGCTAAATAGTGAAATTGGCAAATGTTGAAAATCTTTTTCGTAAATGTATTTACTAGTTTGGCTCAAGTCTTCCTCTTAAAATGCTTGCCCAAATTATCCATAAATATTAGAATATATGGGTAAAGTGTAGAACACAACTGGAAAATTATTCTTTTGTGATTTTCATAACATTTATACGATTATTATATCATTCCATATCTCAAGACTCCAATTCATGAACAGCTTAGAACCAAACCATCTGGATTCAAGCAGATAAGTGGGCAAAACGAAGGAAAAAAAAAAACTAAAATAAAGAGAGAGTTAAAAGAAGTGTATTGTTTTCAGCAAAATTCATGAAACCTTAAAATTAGCTTCTGCATTAGACAGATATGTTAGTACAAGTAAAGCACTTGTGAAGATAAAACGCAATAAGTTACCTGTGGCCAATCATGAAACGCACAATAATCCCCTTTTCCTGCTCAAGTTGAAGTAGCTTTTCACCTAATTAAACAAACACAAGGAGATTGAAGGCATTCCTAGCCGAGAACATACATACATATATATATATATATATATATATATATACATTTATAGGTAGAACATAAGTGAGAATAACAATATATACCCCGCGGCATCCAGGTTTCTCTAACTGAATCCCGCCTCTTTCTGCTGCTGAAAGCCGTGTTTATCCCAATGACCATAAACGCTTTTTGCCTTGGAGAATGTGACTCGGTAGCAGGAACCTCGTAGCCACTTTGTCTTTCACCAGATGGGAGCTCCATCCTTAGCTTACCTATTGAATTGTTCAAGGATCTGATGGGCCTCCAATAATTGACAGCAGATTATTACTAACTAATTAAAGTTTTGAACAAATAAATAAGCATATAACAAGACCCCATATATTTTCATTGATCTGGATTTGATTAGCGGCTGGCTTTTCTTTTTATCAGAATACATGATCAATATATTAAATTGAGAAGGGTAATGATTAAATGAACTCACTCAATAGCATCATGGGTTTTCTGAAACTCTCCCAATATATCGCCATCCTGATCAAACATCAACTATGCTCAATTCAGTGATAAACACATTATAAAGAACATATATACATTCATCAAATAACTGATATAACACTGTTACATCACAAAATATAAAATAAAATAAGTAATTAAAAAGAGAAAGAAGAAACGAGGACCTTCTTTGTTTTGCAGTCCTCGACAAGAAGCTGCAATTCTTGTTCCTGACGGCGATTCCTCATGGCCTGACCATTGGATTCGGGTGGAGGCCAAACTCTAACAACCAGATTATAATATTTTATCAATCAAACAGCCATTCCATCCAAACCAGTTACACAAAATATCTTAAATTTTAACATTGAGCTCAAGTCCAAGGCATGAATTGAAGTAGGAACAGTTTGTTTAACACCAGCTTGAAGTTCAGAACTAGCATTACTTTCTGTATGGGTTAAATAAATGCCTCCCTACAGCTACTAAGTTGGGAACGAAACATAAAAATAAGGGGAAAATAAAAATAAAAATGAATAAAAATCTCATAACAACTAACACCAACAACATTTAGGTCTACTTGACACGAATTAGGAGTGAATTGAACTTTTCACAATAGTTGAGCACATGCAATATTTTCCTTCCATCACTTTTTTGGTCAATTTCTTACACTTCAATTTCTTACACTTCAATTTTACACTTCAATTCTCAATTTACATTACGATTTTGTATACTGAACAACAAAGAGTAGTAGGTTTTAACAATATTTATTAACTCCAAATTTGGAACCTCATATCTTATTTTTAGCATTTAAAACCTAAATAAATAATACACTAATTTTGGGACACAGGAAAAAAATGAAACCAACTTATTTTGGAAAAGAAAAATGGGGAAAGTAGTACAATCTTTCTATATTCATAGAGGAAATTAGAAAAAAAACTAAAGGTTTGATAACGTGATATGCATGATAATGAATTATGATAGTAATCTTAACGAAATTATGATTAGATGGGACAAGAAATTTTAGCATGCAAGACTCTTTTTATGAAACAAGTGGATTAGATAGGAAAGAAAAAAGGAAAGACGGGGGGGGAGGGGGGGGGGGGGGGGGGGTTTGGTGACCGGTTGGTGAAGAGCATGCCAAGGGCGAAGGTGAAGATGCAGAAAATGATAATCCATGTCGGTGACACTTTCTCACTGCTGCTCCGGTTCTTCATTTTTTCTTGTCAGATTGATTTAGAGGTATGAAGATCTGTCTGTACACTTTGTGTGTGTGTAGTTATTACAGTTATATATGGAGTACATCATAACAGACAAAACGAAGTTGCTCCGAACTTATAGAAGACCCTGTTTGGTTGGTTTGATATTTCAAAGTAAGAAATTAAGATGTTCCACGGCTTTTGATTTGGATTCAAATTTTCAAACATATGTGTCATTAATATTCCAAACTCTGTTTCTTTCTTCTTCCGTGTTGACCATTTAACTAGTCTTGGGTTTTGGTGTCAACTCTACGAACCTAACTATGTCCCCACTTCCATTGAATTATTATAAGAACAATTTCCTACCCTAGCGGGTCCTACACTTCTATTATTAACGGTAGCACTTGAGATATTTATTTTTTTCAAACTTAATTTTTAATTTTGAATTAATTTTTAAAAAAAATTGATAAATTATTGTTACACCTTTAGATATATTTCATTTTATTATATTTCATGTTTGTCCAACTTAGTTTTATGGTAAAAATCATTATATAAACTTAAAATTGCAGAACTACCCAAAATTTCATCCTCTTGCAAACTTAGCTCCAATATTTTAAAGTCTACAATTTTAAGTTTTTATTTTAGCAATTGTGTTTCTTTTGGTAAAATTAGCCCCTAAATTAAATCATGTCACATGTACACGATTGTATTAAACTATGTTGATTGTATTAGAACACCTATAAATAGTAAGCACTTCAATACAGTCAAAATAGTTTAATACTATCATGTTCAAACTCAACTTCGTTGCTAATTTTACAAAACAAAAAAGAAACACAATTGCTACAAATAAAAATCTTGAAGAGTTAACTGTAAACTTTTAAACATTAGGACTAAGTTTGCAAATAAATGAAACTTTGAGGGTAACTTTTGTAGTGTGCCCCTATACAAAACAGATATGAGGCTCTTAACACTCCATATGGACACGTAACCGTCAGAATGAAGACCATCAATTTTGGAAATTACAATAAATGTAGAAATAAGTATAGAAAGATGACATTGACTTAATTAACTGTCTTGGCAGTTTTGGGTGCTGAAACCTCTGTGCTACATATTGGGCAAACCTGCCAAAAAAAAAAAACACAACAATGCTAGCTAGCTTCAGTAAAATTGGTATCCTAAAAATAAATCCAAAATGAGGAGGTAAATTCAGCAATGTTTGTCCATAAACAATTGTGATTTGTGATCTACCAGTAACGTTCTAAATAGCGTATTCCAAAAAAAAAAAAAAATAAATAAAAAAATACTAGCATATTTGAGGGAAATTTTTTTCTAATATAGTTTCTACGTAAATTTTTACTTTTGATTTTCTCTCTATTTTATTCTGATGTGTTGTTAATTGTTAACATGTACGCATCACAGCGTATCCAGTAAGATTATTATTTTTAACAAAACAATATTGTTTTGCTTATTATATTTTTCCTTTATTGTAAATTAATAAAATGTGTTTTACACTTTGATGTATGCATTACATTATATGTAACTTTTTTTCGCTTATATTTTATTTTTATTTTTATTTTTACTTTATCCTTAAAATCAAAAATTGTTAAAATTACAATATGTATATATACACACACACAGAGACACGCACACCTTTTTTATTTGTAGCCACTTGCTTATGCAATCCAAATGGTAAAGGTGATCACAAGGAATCGCCACCAACATTTCTCCCTCGAGATATTCCACTTGGCATATTACACACCTGTTCAATTCAACAACACAGAGCATATTTGTTTCAGTTTATTAAAATTGATTATAACTTATTTTTAAAAGTCAATTATTTTAAAATTAATTATTTTTATTAATTTTAAAAAAATTATAGGTTAAGTATAACCTATATTGTCAATTTATTTGAAAAACTTGGTTAATAGGTACTTTTTTCAGCTTATAACTTATTCTAAATATAAAATAAACTTTAAACTGTTCTGAAATAAATTGTGCCAAACAGACCCATGTATACTTTCATTTCTAATCACTTTGTCAAGTTTCTACTTTTCTCCCTCCACGCTTTTTTTTCGTTCTTTCTTTTTTATAATTTTTTTTAAAATTTTTAATTTTTAATTTCCTTTTTTTTAATGTCATTAAGAATCTCTTTATATAAAATATAAATCCAAATTCCAAAGTATCCCATGATGTTCAATGCCCCCGATTTAATAATGGTCGAGAGTGGGAGGAAAGATATCCGGTTCAACGTTTTGACCTCACAAAATACAAGGAAAAGGAAAATAAAAAGAAAATTTGAAGAGAAATTAAGAAAATAAAAAGAAAACTTTCTTTAAATAAGTTATTATCAAATACCGTATTAGAATGTAATGTAACAAATTACTGATATAATTTTTTTTTTTACCGTTCTAATTAATTTTTTTTATTTTTTTTTTCCTTCAAACATGGTCAAGTGTTGTTAAAGCTGTAAATAAAATCAAATGATTCGAGATTTCTTCGAGATCGCTCGGTTAAAAGTTCGATTTGAGCTCGATTCGAAATATTAACGAATAGAATATGAGCACGTTTTAAAATTCGATAAATTATTTGGACTTTATCAAATTATTTTTTTGTATTAATGTTTGACGGTATTCGCTCGAAAACTTCAAATTACTCGGGCTCGATTCGTATGCAGTCTTGATTCAATAGCTAAACGAGATATATATAAACTTCTCATTTTAAGTTAACGAGTAAAATCTGAGCACGTTAATATTCGATTCAATTCGACTCATTTACACCCCTAAGTGTTGTTGTGTTAATGCACTTCAACTATAAGCATGTACGTACTCACCGATCAACACACGTTTGAGAGTTAACAGATGGGCACGCACAGAGACTCAAACATGAAGAGATTTCCTCAGATGGCAACCCCTTGCTTTCTTCCCCAACAATCTCTCCTAAAGCAATCAATTCCTGTAGAAATCATACATGCACCAATATACATGGTAATTAAGCAAGCTTAATGTTTCAGTTATACTCTCTATGTCTCACAAAATGAGTACGTTTTTTAAATTTAAGATTAATTTGTGAAATTTTAAAATTTAAAATCGATATGATTCATTATAGCATTGAAACCAGTAAATATTTTAACGATTAGAATTTTCTAAATACTACTGTAGTTTATAACATTCACAATTATTTTGATTAATTAGAATTGAGTTCTAGGTAAAGAAAAACTAGTATTTGGCCTACTCACCTCATATGAAAGCTCGTCAGGATCAATATCATCTTCCTCCATTTCCTGGATTATGTATATTGTAATTATTTACAATAGCCGATAATTTGACTAAAAAAAAATTATTCTAGCTTCTGGTAATTTATCATTTTTTTAAACTAGAAAAAAAAATAAAATATAAATAGAACCTCGTCACCATTGACGTCGTCTGCCTCTAGCAACTCCGACTCAGCTACAAAAGAATTCAGTGCAATATTAGAAAAATTACAGTTGATAGCAACTGTTAGAAAGATATATAGCAGATTACAAATGTACCTTCACTTTGGGAAAAATCATTGAAACTGTCATCATCGTTATCACTAGAAGAAAAGCTTTGATTGCCATCACTTTCACTTTGGGAGGATGCCAACGATACCAGAGCTCTTTCCTAAGTTGCAGTACCATAAAAACAAAGTATGAATACTTTTGCCCATTTTGAGAAAACTAAGCCTCTGTTTGGAACTCAGAAAATGAAGTTTAAACTTTTATTGAAGCTCTCTCTTAACCATCAACTAAATTATATTATAGTCTAACATTATTGTTGATATAATTCTTTTTCGAAGTATATTTTTTTCGGATTATGTTAGTTGTTAAGATAGTCTTTTGCATTTTTAGAATTATTTTTCTTTTTTTCTTTTCCATCCGCATTTTCCAAGCCCCCGAAGAATATGAAAAAGAAAAGCAAGTGTGGAGAGACCAACCTGTTCTTGCAATGCCAGTGCAAGAGCGAAATCCGAGTCGACTTGGTCGAGTTGAGTGAAATCAGAAATTGATCTTTTGGAAACCATGTTTTTGTGTTCGTCGTGATCCATAGTTTCAGACTCTAGTCTCCTCAGCACTTGTGTGAGCAAGTGATTTTATTAATCGGATTAAATTAAGAGAGAATACATTTAATGAAGTTGGACGTAGTTAGATTCCTTGAGAGACAAGTCGTCTTCCATGCGAAGCAATTCTCAAACCTGTTCTCAGAATTACGGTTATTCCCGCCCTTTGCCTCAGTTTTTGGTTATTCCTTGTACTTCCCTAATTAAGATACTAAGCATCAGCTTTTCCAATATTGGAATTTTGATAGGTCCACATATTTGATTGGATGAAAAGTAGGGATCAATCTTTGGTACCTACCTTCGAATATTTGGGACCATATCAACTGGTTCAAACCAACTACTTCCTCCATACCCTAAAAATATTATTTACATATATATAAGTTAATTAATTTTTGAGTAATTGTCGAATACATCAAATATAATAGTGATTAATATTTGAATACTCACTCTAAGAGCTAAACCCTTCTTCCAGATAAGGACAAGACAATTTCAAATTCAAAAGACATCTACTCCACGTTCAACTCTAATCCAAAGCATTCGGATGTTTACCAAGATTATAGGAGATATTATTTGTTATGTAAAATTCAAAATTCAAACTTGTAACAGACTCTATCTTGTAAAGTTGTCACTCTATAAATACTATC
>JAUMHB010036150.1:0-19923 GCA_032359685.1 Pittosporum tobira | reverse complement strand
GGAGTTCTTCTTGAATTTAAGCATTAGAGGGAATACATCTACTCTTCAAGTGCTACAAGGTGGTGTTGGCCTACATTCTCTCCCCTTTCTAAACTTAATTCAAATTTCTCATTTCTTTCATTGATTTTTTACCTCCTTGTACGATCCCATTTTATAATTATTTATTGAAAATTTGGTTCCAATTCAACTTTGTTCCCACATTTTCTGGCGACTATGTTGGGGAAGTTTGAATCATTGGAGGTTATGCCCAAAACTAGAAGTGGAAAAGTGGTAGTCTTCCCACCAAAACAACCAAGATCTAGCCAGGGTGTCAATATGAGTAGGGTGTCTATTTTCACTTGTTCGTCGAGCCGTTTTTGTGTTTTTGGGTTTCTTTTGGCGAGTGTTTGAATTAATTTCTTGCGTTGTCTATGTTATGTTAAGGAGTCTCGGCCTTTTGTGGAAATCATGTAACTTTCTTTCTTGTCTCGTTTTGGCATTGGTTTGACCGGGCTATGTTCATTTTGGACTAAAACTGACCGTTTTGCTCTTATAGCTACCTTTTCCTCCCCCGCGCGCTCGTGGGTGACCCACCCTCCTAGGGGGTGCGAGGCGCGGCTCGTGTGTTTTTCCGGATGATCTCTTGGCGTTTCGGGCCCTTTTTGGTAAGTACTTGGGTCGTTTTTCTCGTAATATACATGCCTTTCAAAAAATAAAATTTAGTTGTTTGTGGAGCCTTGAGTTTTTTTTATACCTGTTCCGCCCCGTTTGATTCCATTTTGGTTGAATCACACTTTTTCATGGCTAAGAAGGGGTTGTTTTTGCCTTATAAGAACACAAGGGATTGTTTGAGGTGCATTGGAGTAGTTTTTGTTTGTGGAAAAATTTCCCCCTGCGTGCCTACACCACTCTCGCGCCCCGCGGGGGCCGTCTTGGGCTAGTTTTCGTTTTCGACTACTTGTTCTCGGTGGTAAGATTTTTCTCCCCGTTTTTGTCGTTTTCGAATTTTTTTTACCCCGTCTATGATTTACCGTCTTGCACATTGGTGTCTTTTGTCGTGGAAGGCTGTGGGGATGAATACGCTCGTTTTCCCACGCTCGGACGGTGTCGCGGGGGTTTCCCCATGCTTAGAATATTTTTTCACTTTTGGTCCCAAATAATAAAGTTTGTATATGAATGCTTTCCGTCCTTCATGCATGCAAAGGTGGCCGTTTGGCCAAACGAGAGAGGGGGCCACGGCCATGTGCTCGTTTACTTTTGTTTTTTACTTATGCAACGTGTGGGGACGTTAAGGCACGTGAAAAGTCAAGTAGTCTCTTGTTGCCTTGCGTTTCACGTGTCTTCGACATGCCCCCAAAGTCGTTAAGGAACGTGGGTGAGCTTGGGCGGCCATTTGTCGTCTCATTCGCCAATGTGTCTTGATATAATTGGCTCATATTATTTTTATACTGATGCATGTTTGTTGATGTGGCTGCAGGTATTTTTTTCATTTATCCACCCATGGTATGGTGTATTCAAAAGCATACACGAATTGCCATTTGTACTTCAATTATTTGCTTCTGTCCCTAAATTTGGATCCTGAAATAAATAAATAGATAAATTTGGTAGTTTGACATCTGTTCTGACATGCAGGACGCAGCTTCCCTTGCAGTTGCAATTTTGAAGAAGAAACTTCGTAGTCGGATATTTTTGGGCTGTGATAATCATCCTTTATCTAGGTTTGTTAATTAATATATCTGTTTTCATTCACATTATTTTATATTGGTTCTCCCTATCAAGTTTTTGATATCCGGTATAGAAAGGAGCATTGGTGATATTTAGTTCATTTAGTTCTCATATTTCTTTTTCCTGTAATTGTTAAATTCTCATGAAAACTTGTTATTGATTTACAGGCAGGAAGTGATGGATGTGGTCGAAAAGAGTGGGAAATTTGGCAAGAAGTTTGAGGGCTTTAAGGGTAAGCTCAACTCTTTCCTAGCTGATATGGAGAAGGGTATTGGAAGATTGTGTATAACATTTCTCTCAAGTTTAATGGAAACTTTAAAAACATGGTAATTTTCCAAATTGTGTTCAAATGGTTGGCTGTTTAATGAACTGCAGTTTTTGCAGGAACTAATGATCCTTTGGGTAAGAAATTGAGCAACTCAAAAACCCGCGAGGAAATAGGATGGGAGCCAAAGTACCCAAGCTTTTCTCAATTCCTAGGAGTTTTGGAGTAATGCTGCTTCCATTTTTGACTTTGTTATTGAATTACATTAACGTGAAAAGGAAAACATTTACAGTGCCATAATTCTATAAAATAATAAATGCCTATCCTCTTGAGAGCCATACAGTAAATAGTGAATTTTACTTTTAAGTTTTTAAGCTATAGAAAGTAAACCATAATCCCCGGTGAATGCGTAGTCACAATAGTTTGTTGATCCTGTGGTAGAGAAATTACTTAATTTGACCATTGACATATATATATATATATATATATATATTGAAAAATGACAATTAACATACGGAGAAATAGATGGTCAACTAGACTTCTCTTGTTTGGCTTTATAGGTCCCATATTTCTTTCCCATTACTTTCCTTTGTCCAAACGCGTACTTAATTAGGTACCCATAAAAAATACACTTCATTAGGTATGCCCTTTGTTACCAACAAAAACAGTAATAATTCTATGGTCCTAATTGTTAGTTGTAGATGTTAAATTTGATATAACCAAGAAATAACGTTCTTCTGTGGGCCTTTAGAATGAACATTCATGGAAATCAAATTGGAATAGAAATCTGAAAAAGTACATGAAGACTATACAATGCTTCCACTTTCCAGATTGTGACACTGGACCCCATATATATATATATATATATAGATTGCCCTCAATTTCAATTAAACCACTAATAACTAGAAAACCACAAATTATCGAAAATTTTGAGGTGGGAGATGGGGAAACATTGTTGCTATGAAGATGATGGCGGCGGTTTGGATCCTAAGCAACTGCTCGTACTGATCGTCGCAGTTCTTGTGCTTATGCTTGTCTGCATGCCGCAACCCAGGAAACGTATTTTTGTTGTTCCTCGTTATTTTTAACAGAATTTGCGTGTCTTACTACTCTACTCTTCTTTCTCTTGTCTTGTATTTTCCTGGGGTTTCTCTTTTTGGTCATTCATTTTCCAGCACATGTAATAACATCACTGGTATCACACAAATTATACGTGGTATTGCTTCCACTAGTTTTATATCCCTGATTTATGTAACATAGCACTAAAGCAGCAATAAAAAAAAATTGAATTAGAAAAAAGATTCAAAATTAAGCTTCGTCTTTTGAAATTTGAGACTTTTTTGTATCAAAAATCGGGACCAGGGGCATTATTTGATCAAAATACAATACAGATCTGCCACCAACTTTCTTGGATAATTAAATTTTAAATACTGAATGCTCCGTCGATTACAAATTACAATATATGTGCATTCAATATGTATTTGTTTGGCAACCACTTATTGAGCATTTAGAAATTATAAAAATATTCAAAAAAAATAAATAAATCTTATTTCGTAGACTGAGTTTAGTAAGTTCTACTAAACAACCCCTAGTAGATACTATATGTTACATTTACTGTTTTCCACCTATTGACCTGCAATAGCTGACACTTTAGGCCGGAAAATTATGAATGGTTAGTGCACATAATTCGGGGTACATGATACTACCAAGAGAATCAAATAGGATTGTGCACATAAAATCCATTTCTTCAAACAATATTTAGCTCATTTGTAATCACTCTTTCTTTTTCTAATATATTTTAAGCTTTTATTTTGATTTTTAAAAAAAGAAATTATAGAAATATTGTATACTATTATGTTGCAAGCGTTCTCATTTTGAGAACTTGTTATGTTGATAATAAGTTTAATACTTTGATTGCCACCTACTTGGTGCATACGATCTTTCTAAACACTAATATTTGCAAGAGTCTTACGCACTAATGTTTATGTATTATAAATTTTAATACATATAATTCGATCGTAATTAGTGCCGTAAAATAAATAATAATTTGTTTTTTATAAAATTGTCAAGCTACTAATCGAGGGAATATCATTTTCACAATTATTTTTGTTATTTTTTGCAAAGTCTCCTTTCACATAAAAAAATAAAAAAATAAATAAAATGGTCGAAAAAATAACAAAAATATTCGGACTAAAAAGTGTTGACCGGTGACGCGTTGGAACAATCTTTAATAAGGATACACATACCATTGACAATGAACTTTAAACATTGACTGGCCACCTGAGAGAGATGGTCAGCCGTCAACTAGACGTTTCGTTTCTCTCATCTGGCTGTCCGGTCCCCTGTTTTCTTTCTTTTTAGTGGTCAGCTTGGGTTTGCTTGCAAGATCGAGTTTGTATTTTACATTCAATCAATATATACATATATATAAAAATAAAATTAAAGTTAAAATTTTAATTTTTAAAATTTGAATGTAATTTATCAAATATGTTTTTTTACTATGTTTAAAATCAATAAATTTTAAAATTACATAAGTTAGCTACTAAACGAACTCTTTAAAGGAGCAACAAAAACAATAATTACTTTATGGTCCTAATAGTTTTTTTTTTTATATAATTATTTTTAATTTTTTTTTGTGAGTTGGTGGTGACAATGGTTCTGTCAAGCGTACAATTACCTTAATTTCTAATCAATTAGGTATCAAGTCCCACAAGAATTACAATTCCGTAATATTAATAATAGGCTAAAAATCTCACCAAGAAAGGGAGACAAAACTTTATTATATCATTAAGCTCATAATAATGGTCAATAATCTTAATAACGTGAAAGATAATCACAAAGAGGGAAACAAAGCTTTGCTTAAATTAATAAGTAAAAAAATAACTCAGCGCACTACATGCATAAAACTCGAACTTGAAACGTCTTATAAGTAAAAAATGTTTTAGTCTCAATTTTAACAATTGGACTGAAATCCCCATTGACATGGTCCCAATAGTTAGTTGCATGTACTTACATGTTAAAATTTGATTAGCCAAAGAATTTAATTCCTATCTTTCGTGGGCCTTTAGAATGAACGTTCATGGAAATGAAATGTATCAATGGAAGTCTGAACAAGTCCACGAAGACCAAGACCTCGTGTCTCCACTTTCCAGTTTGCCCAGAGCATCTACTAAAACTATTAAGAGAAAACACAGATTTATCGCAAAATTTTGTGTTGGAGATGGGGAAAAGTTGTTGCTGTGAACACTATGACGGCAGTTTGGATCCCAAGCAACTGCTCCTCTTGATCGCCGTCGTGCTTGCGCTAATGGTTGTTTGCATGCCACAACCCAGGAAACGAACTTTTATTATTCCTCGTTATTTTTGATATATTTATCTCTCGATACACTTTTTATTTTATTTAATTGTGGTGTTTTCCTGTGTCTTCTCTTTCTAGTCTTGTGGTATCATTTTCCAGTCCTTGTAATGACTTGCAGTGGAATGATACAAAGTAATGAATTTGATTTTGTTTTATAAGCCTGCTTCAAGTCTTTGTAACATTGCAGCAATAAACAAAAGGGAAGCACTACTATGTTCACAAGTATCAAACTGTATTGTGTGGAATTGAAATATATCATTTCCCTTCTCAAAATGCATATGCTGAAGCGACCATTTAACTTTTGAAACTCGTTAACATCTAATGGAGAAATGTCCATGTCTACCACACTCGTAGAGGCTCCAGTTCGTAGCAAAAAGACCAAAACTCAATTCAGATGAGGTTCCAAATTAAGACAATGAACACAGTTGTATTCCAAGCATTAACTATCAATGTTCAATGTTAAAAGCACCACCTCTGCCAAGCAGGACCAAGTTTTTATTGCAATTGTATATTAGAATATTGAACTTTAAATTAATTTTTTTTTTTTTTTGACATAATAAAAAAATATAGTACTGTATGTAAATATATCAAATTTATAAATACAAATAAAAATATAATATGTATCTGTACTTTTTGATGTGCCTTGAAACTCGTGCCACACATATAAACTGTTGCAAAAATGATGAGAGAAGAGAGAGTACGCTAACGATCATCAGCAATCATGTATGCCACCAAATGCCTTGGATATGTAAACTTCAAACACTAAATTCTTCATCATTTACAATATACACACATTGGGAAATGCCCCCAATATGTACACGGAAATGTAAGAATATGCTACATTTACCAATTTACACACATCATTACGCACTGGCCAAAGCTTTATTAGGTTGCCAACAATGAACACGGCACCATTTATTCTATATGTAAAAATGAAGAATTATATACACATGGTCACACTGGAAGCCGCTTTAGTAACAACTAGTATTTAAAGTTTGGCAAGTCCAGGGAGCGTAAGAGGGTTTAGCGGCAGAAATTTGAACACGTAGCACCTCATAAACTGCACCTCGATAAAGCACACTGAGCACTTCTTCTTCTTTGGCCATAGCAAGATCTCCTAGAGATACTTCACGGTAGTGGGACTCATCACGCATGCGGAAACCATAAAACCACCTTCCTAACTTCCACCATTGAACACACACTTTTCGCTCTGAAATCTTGCAGCTACATAGAGCTTCCAGGATAAGCTCAGGCTGATGTCAAACATCAGTTAAAAAAAAATATAATCACAAAGCATAATACAATCTACCAGCACAACATTTTTATTTTTGATAGGTAAGCCAGCACAAATTTTTGACAAATCAAATATAAACAATGTTGCATGAATTTTGCAGGATGCACATTTTGTCAGGGACAGATACACAGAAGTGAATGACGGAGCAGGAACCAGTACCATATTACCATCTAGCTTCTCAAAACTATATATAAGTACTCAAATCCAATCCAGAGCCATGTATTATGTTCTCCTACTTATGTACCTATCTCAAGATTGAAAATATGTCCCAATTTTGTAAGTTGATTGAAAATATGTCCCAATTTTGTAAGTCCCCTCATTATAGTCTTAATTTTGACCAATAGACACACAGCCTATGAAAACACAGGAGAACACTATTCTAGGAGTAGATATATGAACTATCAGACATTCTCATATATTACTGATTAATGTATGTACATAATTTTGACTAATGAAGAATAGATAGGGTTACTGAAGAAATTACCGGCAGTCTGAGCCAACTAATGCAATAGTGCAAGCCAACCAAGTTGAGCAACACATTACGCTCTGCTTTCAGAAAGAACATCTGAACATCCTTAAATCCAAACTGCATAGAATATAGGTCTTTAATGGCTGTAAGATAGTGGCCCACCTCAATCGATTCAGAGGACAGGCATTTTTCCAGAAATTCAACTATCATGGCTGCTTTACTGGCCATTTCATTATGCTTGCTGATGTAAAGGCCTCTCCATCCCTAAAGTTTCACAGAAAATCGAAGCTTGGAAGTCAGTACTAAATTCAAATTGAAATGAGAGCGTGTCAAATTTCATTCTGTTAGCATTCACACCAATTGCATGACATCATATTGGTGGAACTACTGTAACAGATTAATTAACAGTTTACTAATGATATACGTGGGTGTGCATGTATAACTTCTACAAATGCAAAACAACACTAGCAACTCAGTTAAGACATTCAGAAGTTGGAATGACTTTATAGAAAGAACGGGAAATATCTTTACATGATACTTTCACCCCATTCGACCAAAAGCGCCCAATTTGTGAGTTCTATTGTTCCAAACAGCATATCCCAATCTTTATTGATGGTTGTATAAGATGACACATTGCCCATAACTTTACAACCACAAGTTCATCATCATGTCACCACTAAATTAACCACTCACCACGTTTAGCTATAAATACAGAAGGGAATACATCCTTAATATTTACAAAATTTTCAAATGGGTTGTGGAACAGAGGACTAAGAAATTTCAATCATACTTCCTGAAAATGATGAATCACATTACAAGCCAGACTACCGCCAGCATGCTTACTCGGAACCCTATTCCACTCAAACTATCTACGAACTAGAGACATAATTTATCTGGGGTGCCAGCAAATTCCATTAGTAGCACATACTCCCAAATTGATATAGTCCACATTTTCAGGACCTCAAACAATTCAGTCCAGTCACAATAGATTTAACCAATCTCACTGTAATAAAACAAGTTTTACTCTTGACGGCTAATTAACCAATCTCACTATAATAAAGTAGAAGTTTTTATCTTGACCATTAATATTTTCTTAACAACTTTGATTCCCAAAGTGAACGCTGAGCAATTAGGAAGTATAAATGCTTCTATTGTGAACACTTAAATATAAAAACAACCCTTATTCAACAAAACAATTATAACCAAAATTGAAAAAGTTAATTTTAAATGCCCTAAATTTAAAGGGAAAAAAAAATAAAAAATTCAATCTTGAGAGAGAAAGGGAACCTGCAAGCTGGATTCCTGTTGATGAAGCTGATGGGTATCAATTGCAAGAGCAGAAAATTCATTATCCAAAAACAAGGATGGCCACCTATGTTGACATAGAGGAGCCCATACACAATCAGACCCACATAGGTCCCGCCAAAATCGGGAGCAACTACCAAGTGAACACACATCTGATACCTTCAAAATTTAAAAATCATGCAAAACCCAAATCATTTCATCCTTGAGTGATTAACCAAATTTAAAAAACAAAATTTTCATATAATTAATTATTATTAACAAGAAACAAACAAACCTGAAGGGAAGAAGCTAATTTGAGGGCAATATCGTCCGGCAGTGAGCTTTCCATATTCTCCGACCCACTCATATTTTCCGTCTCTCTTTTGTATTTTCCCGGGAGAGAAAATTGGAGGAAACTGAAGGAAGTCAGGAAATTGAGTCATGGCGTTACCCCAACTTTATGATCTGTTATGGTGTTACGTAAGGGGTGTTCATCTATTAAAAAGTCAAAGGTCAACTGAAGTTATAACTTATTGTAGGGACTAGAGAGCCTGTTTGCCGCCACCATAAAAGAATGACAGACGAATCGTAACCGTTTATATAATGGATGAAAACTTGCAGTGCTTAGCGATGACAGTCCATCTCCACAATCCACATGCACACATCGAGATTAAATGGTTCTTACAACTTTGTTGCCGGGGCGTGAAGAACAATTATAAGGAATTAAATTAAAATTGTCATTTGTTGTTTTGTTTTGTAAATATAATTGAAAAAATTAAAATCATAAATGAATCGAACCGAGTATTAATTTGTTTATATTTTATTAGTTAACAAAATAAATTTTGTATAAAATTTATTTAATTATCGAGTCGAGTATGAACACAAATTGAGCTCTAAAATTTTGAAATTTTTGAGTGAGTTATATTCAATATTAATAAAAATATAATTTAATAATAAATAAATTAAATTTTAAAATAAACTAATATTCTACTCCTTAATATGAGTTATGACACATTCCGTTAGAATAAATAAATTTGTTATCCTTTTAAAACCTGGCTTTTAATTTAAAATTGTTGTGATGCAATATGTACCCTCCTCCTCTATTTTTATTATGGAATAAATAAAATAAAATAAAAAATTATTTCTTCCTTAACGAATGAAATTTTATTGAGTTTGCCTAAATATATAAGCTTATGTGGTTAAGAACCATATACTCGCTTGGTAGAAAAGGTTAAATAATCAAAATACAACAACACAGAGGAGCATGTCACATGAAAAGAAAAGAAGGAAAAAAAAAACACAATTGTGGAATTTTACTTTAATTTATAGATATATTAAATTTATAGATATATTAAAATATTAAAATATTAAACCTTTAATTTTAAAAATATAATTTATAGATATATTAAATTAAAAAGTTTTAACATTTTTTTTATATAATTTAAAATCAGTATCACACTGTCAGTACGCATTGCAATAGTTGTGGTAAAGATGGGGAGAGTTTCTTAAGATATGAAGCTAATGTCCACCATTCATTTGGATTTTACTTTTGATAGAGCTCTCATCTCACACGACCATGAAACACATCAAGAACCTAGCACTTGGTTCACTACACCAAGCCTGGAGAAAGTCAAATCTTCTTGAAGCTCCAACAAAATGTCCATTTATGCCCCCTTCAATGGCTTCACACAACTCCATTCACCTAAATCTCATAGCTTCAAAAGACTATTCTCTTCACTTTTCATCAATCAAATTCAGGTAAGCTCAATCCCTAGTGCTTCTCTTCCTTCAAAAATTTCAGAACCCTCTAAAATTGTCAATAAAAACCTCAAACCCATTAAAGCTTTTATTGCAACAACCCCAATTATTGAATCTCCCAAGACTTCATTTAGAAGTAAGGATCCAAAAGATATCAATGTTTTGGTTGTGGGTTCAACTGGATATATTGGAAAATTTGTGGTTAAAGAGTTAATTAAAAGAGGATTTAATGTTATAGCTGTTTGTAGAGAAAAGAGTGGCATTAAAGGTAAAAATAGCAAAGAAGAGACCCTGAAACAGTTAAATGGAGCCAATGTGTGTTTTTCAGATGTGACCAATTTGGATTCTTTGGAAAGAAGTGTAGAAAATTTAGGGCTTTCAGTTGATGTAGTTGTTTCTTGCCTTGCTAGCCGGTCTGGCGGAGTCAAGGATTCTTGGAAAATTGATTATGAGGCCACAAAGAATAGTCTAATTGCTGGAAAGAAATATGGGGCTGCACATTATGTTTTGCTGTCAGCAATTTGTGTACAAAAACCTCTTCTTGAATTTCAACGAGCAAAATTGAAATTTGAGGCTGAATTGATGAAAGAATCTGAGGAGTATGAGGATTTTACTTATAGTATTGTAAGGCCAACGGCATTTTTCAAGAGTTTGGGAGGACAGGTGGAATTGGTGAAAGATGGAAAACCCTATGTGATGTTCGGAGATGGGAAGTTGTGTGCTTGTAAGCCGATGAGTGAGCCAGATTTGGCATCTTTTATTTCGGATTGCGTGTTGAGTGAGGATAAGATTAACAAGGTTTTGCCAATTGGTGGGCCAGGGAAGGCCTTGACACCATTGGAGCAAGGGGAGATGTTGTTCAGACTTGTGGGGAAAGAACCCAAGTTTCTGAAAGTGCCAATTGAGATTATGGATTTTGCCATTGGAGTTCTTGATTTTCTTGTAAAGATATTTCCTGCAATGGAAGATGCAGCTGAGTTTGGGAAAATTGGAAGATATTATGCAGTGGAAAGCATGTTGATTTTGGATCCTGATACTGGGGAGTATGATGCGAATAAAACACCAAGTTATGGGACGGACACATTGGAAGAATTCTTTGAGAGGGTACTTAAAGAAGGTATGGCTGGTCAGGAATTGGGGGAACAAGCAATTTTCTGAGCTGTTTTGTTTGGTGAAGGTTGTAAATTTATATTCCTTTCAATTAACTATTTTGGTCATCCAGTGCCCATCAAGGTATTTGCGGTATTTTCATTTAGTAACTGATATTGGTATGAGTTGTAAACGAACAAACCCTCTTGTAAAAGTTACTACTGTATTTGGTAATAAACTTCAATGTTGTCAAACGGGCTGCTTACATTTTGATTATGTGCTTCAGTGTTTGTATTCATTTCCATATCACAAGAATTTTGTCTAAAAGAGTGCTTGTATTTATTGTTACTTGTTTTAGATGACAATAAATGAAGTATAATTTGATACTATCTCTATTATACAAAAAGAGTCGCATTTGAATTTTTCCAAATATTAAGGTTATAATTTTCTTCCATTTTGACTCCTGAAAGTAATATGTGGTTAGTCTAGTTGTGGAGGCATCATAACATAATTGTAATCACTTTGAATTCTGCTTTCACTGCAGAAGATAAACCCCATGCTTAAGATCATATTGTTGAAGATTTTATGTCAAAAGCAGTAGATATTATGTAGTTCCATTGCTTCACAGGAAAGATGTTTACATACACGAATAGAACAATAAAAATGCAATCACACGCACACTAGAATTGAAATATACGACAAGAGGCCTCTACTCTACTTGGGGATTTTTCTGGAAAGAATGAAAACAGAGAGAAGAATGAGCAAAACAAGCACAACGGAGGAGAACAATGAGGCTGCAGAAGCGCCTGCCAAGTGTTGGCAGAAGGTACCATAGATATCACAGATCTTTCTCCAGCGCGAATGATTGTTTCCTCGCAATCCTATATATGCAACTCCACCAGCTGCTCCTGTTGCTGAAGCTATTATCCCCAACAACACCTGCATTTTTACAGCATCTCGTGTCAGTTTTCCTTTTTCCTTTTTTTTTGTTTGGAAAGCCGAGAAAGGGTGGAGGTCATAGAAAGTTTACCACGTCTATTAGAACAAAATGGGATACAATCTGTTTAGAGAAGCCGGGCTTCAAGAGAGCTAAGCCGCTTAACAGGGTGGTTATGATACTGTAGAGGCAAGCCACCGAATGTGCTGCTACAAAGTATCTGCACATCATGAATTAGCGAGCAGGTAAAAATTATTCCACTGCATGTTCATCAAGCGTCATTTGTTTGTTTGTTTGTTTTTATTTATTTATTTATTGCTAAATGATTCGTTGTTTATTTGGTCTTTTTCTCTATTTCTATTTCTTTTTCTATTTATAGTTTAATGCATCTAGTTTAACTTACACATGGTTTGTTTGGTAGACTTTACGAGTAAATTTACCACAGCACAAAGCCTAGAGGTGGTGTTGCCCTCCAAGTAGCGAAAGCCATTGATGCAAACTGGTAATCTTTTTAAAGAACTGTCTGTTCTTTCCGTCCCAGTATCCGAGATTGATAGTTCGTTTAATAAATAAAAGACAATATGTACCTAGAGATGTTATATCTATTGAGTCGAAAGTTATCTTATAATAACAAGTTATAATTATTATAAAATTTTAAATTATTTTATTATACATGTTTGTTAAATTTATTAGGAAGTCGTAATATTTATCATTTTTATTAAATATTTGAATATTGTGAACTTTTTAATCTTTTTCCACTCCAACTCCGACCAACCATTGAATATTCAAACCTGGCAATATAAAAGGAGGATAAAAATGGTCTGACTTTTATAGGCCATGTCATCAAATTATCATTATGCACAAACTTATACGGCACTTGCAACAAACATTAATAAATACATTAATAAAATGTGTATAAATTAACGTATTAAATTATAATTAATAGATGCATGATCATAAATGATGTGAGTCTGTCATTATAATCAATTACAATTTTACATGTTAATTTATGTACAACTTGTTAATTTATTGTTATCTTAATCAACCATGTATGATAGATCTCTTCTTTGCTTATCCAAATTAAATTACTTAACAATAATGGTATATATTTTATATTATTAATATTTGAAACAAAATAATATCATTTTATTTATATATTTTTAATAAAATAACGTTATTTATAGTCTTTTAGGATATAATTCAGTATATTCACCATGACCCAAAAAAAAATTCATCAGTCTAATAATTAAAAAATGTTATTACTATTTTAACTTTTTATCTGAATAAAACAGTTAAAAGTACTTTATTTTAATTATGAATGGTAAACTTTAAAGATTTGTCAACAAATTAATAAATAGTATGTCTAAATTAGTCAATTAATTAGAGAAATATTTCTAAAACGATAATTTTAATTAAAAAAAATTATTTTTACTAATGTGTACTCAATCTATTAACCGTATAAGAATACAATATAAAAATCTATATGTTACTTTTTTCCTATTTAGAAATATATCTCTAATTTTATAATGGATTGAATATAATTTACATATCTATTTCTGACCCATTTGAAGCTGATCCGAGTAAGAGAACATCCTAATGGAGATAGCATTATACTTCAGTCATTACACAATCAACGGATCCTTCTCGGGCCCTTCGATCGGAACTTTAATTAAATTATAGGCAAACCATAAGTTAAAACATCAAATGAACTGACATTATTGGACCTGGAGAGTACTAAATGAAAGTCACAATTGCATGTAAAGTAATTGACTTACATGAAGGCTGGTGAATAGTTGAATTTTGCTGAATTGCGTTGCCGGTAGGGCGGTAAAAATGACGGAATCCACTTCGTTTGAGAACCAGTCACCATGACCACCACCGCTACTAGGGTTCCTGCAAATAATATGACCCTTAGTGCCACTTCCACCACCGCCAAGTAGTCGGTTGAAGTTGGGGAAGCTTTAGGCTCCGGTGGTGGTGGTGCTTCGGATGCCAGAGCTCCCTTCTCCGGCTCTGCCCGTGGTGGGGTTTCAACTGGCGGTGCTTCAGCTGCAGGCGGAGCAACCACTCCAGGTTTTGCCTCCGGCTTATATGTAGACGCCATGCGTGATATTTTACGTTGCTTATCTTAAAAAAAATTTAATAAAATTAGTAGAGTGTGATTAGGAGGAATGGAAACAATACTTATAGGAGATTTAGGTTGTGTAATTAACACGGTGGTGGTTGGAATTCCCAACACGCTAAGTGGTCTGAATATCACATATAATTAATAATAAGAACGCAAATTGAACAAGTTTATTAGCTGTAGACATGCAAACGTAATTATTAAATGTTGGAGAATATTATATTTATAATATAATATTTTTATATTTATATTTATTAGTATTAAAATTAGTATTAATTATTAGTAGCTTAGTTTTCAAGTTAGAATAAGTTTTTTATTTTTCAAATAGGTTAATCTTATATAAAACATCTTTTGTAATCTTATTTTATATCTCAATTTTAATATAACATATTATTTTACATGGTATCAGAGTTTTAGATTTTTGATCCTAAAAATATTTTTCATCCGCTGCCAGTGGCAATTATAATCGTCGACAAAAACCTTAATTTTATTGTCTCACGGAACTAATTTTTTGTTTTTGTGAACTTATTCTTCATCAGAATTTTCATTTTAAGTTTAAAGGTCCTCCAAGTCTCAATATCTTTAGCCATCTTTGTCATATGGAGTAATTACATATACATGATAATACTCACTAAGTTTTATATCACAACGTACTACCTATCTCATAAGCTTACAATCATTAAAATTTTATTTCAATGGTTAAGGCTGAGAGTCTAAAATTTTTTATTATTAAAAGGTATCAGGTTTAAGTTTTCCGCACACAGTGTGTTGAGTTATTTTTTTTCTTATTTATAAGTTTAGCTTTGTTCACCTATAAGTGGTATTATTTTGCTCATTATTATGGGCTTAACAGTTAAGAGTGCAGGGTTTTGTCCACCTTAGTAGATAGAATTTTTGACTTATTATTATTATATTATTAATATAATTCTTCTAGATTTAAACCTTGGTTAATTCAAGATTGACGTACTTATAAATTTGATAGAACCAATGCTATCACTCACTTAAAAAAAAAATAAAAATAATAAAAAAACTACATATCTCACATAAATTAAAAAAGATGAAAGAAAAAAAACTTAAGTCAACTTTTAATTTTGGATAGGCCCATAGAAAAAATATTTGAATCATAATTTTTTTATTAATATAGGTATTATGATATTTTTTTGTGACGAAAGAAAAAAATAGACTAGTTACATTTCTTTCAAAATGGATTGATAGAGTGGAAACAAGCAAAAGATTCAAACAAATCACTGCACAGGTTGATACGAAAGTATTAATAAATATGTTTTTAACCTATGCCAAGTACATGGATATTATAATATATTTAATTTTATATTATATCAATTAAATTTATTTATTTATTTAAACAAATATAATAATAATAATAATAATAATAATAATAATAATAATAATAATAATAATAATAATAATAATAATAATAATAATAATAAATTGACAGGTCAAAATATTCACATCGATGGAAATAATGATGATTATATATGAGAATTAGAACGTACATAAATACATTACCTTCAGCGTTGCTTGAGATATCGCGAATCAACATATTGATGATTTTCTTTTTTTCTATTTTATCAAATTGTTAGAAACTTGCTTGATCCAGATATGCATGAGAGAAAAACATGATAAAATAGAAAAAATAAAAAATAAAAATTAATTGGAACAGACATATAATAGAGAGAGGAATCTGAATTGACGAGTCTTTTAAATCATGAGTCTGGAGTTTTTTAAATCTGGTGAAAGTTTCCTGACCCTGCAAATAAAAAATCACCCCCGTTAGAAATAATTTTTTTTTTACTACAAATTATAATATATAAAAGCTAAAGTTGAGAGATTATAACTCTAACTTCTTAGTATGTCCACGTATTACTCCAATATATATATATTTTTATTTTTCTATTTTAAAAGTTAGGTTTATTTAATTTTAATATTTAAATTTAACTGCCTTGTCTCTGCTCATGTTTAAAATTAAACTCCTATATTAACTCAACTTTATTCAAATCACAATCTCCACTCTACATAAAAACTTCCTCTCTTTTAAATTCAGAAAGCCAATAACATAGAAAGGAGATAAAACTGAAAACTCTTTTACTGTTGTTTTACGTATATGTTTTATTCAATCCCCCTTATTTCTCTTCATCCCTTTTCTTTTTTTTATATTTTTTTTTATGAATTCATTGCACTCATTTTATTTAATCTGATTTGCTTTGTTTTTAGGTATAATCATGTTGAATACCTTACAATTTTCTTGAAAGGAGACTCTCTCAAAACCGATGTGAGACAACTACTGCTCATTTATGATGGACATGATGTCTGGTGCTGTGAGGTATGCTATTAAATTTTTTTTTTTTATACTCCTTTCAAAACATATGAGAATTAATTATTACATATATTTTTAAAATTAAATATATTCGTGTGCAATGCACATGATCACAACTAGTGTGTGAAAAAATGGAAGAAGTAATATGTTGGCAGTGGGAAAGATTAATGTTGGGCTAGAAATAATTTTTCAAGAACATTGATAACATGATTTGAAATTGCAGGAAATTTAGTTTGACAGAAGTTAAGTCAATATGCGAGTTTTAGTATAAATCTAATTTAAGACGGTTATACATGTAAAAATTAAATTTAATTAGACGATTAATTTTGAAAATAGAGATTTATAAAAAATATTATTTGCAACGTGAGCAGACTGAGAGAACAAAATTATACTTTCTCAACTTTAATTTTTATATATTATAATAATTTAGATGTGAATTATAAAATTTGTTAACCTACATGAACAAGTCGTCGACGAAAGGGTGCTTATCCAATTTTTTGTTGATAGAGTCCACATCAGCTGATTAGATCAATTACAGCTCATGTAACTACGGTTTTATTTATAATCCTTTCAAACTTTTGTAGTCAAATTAATAAATATTTTATATATTTGAATTTAGACTTTCAAAATCACGCAACATGAAGTTTAGTGTAAATTTTATATAATTTATAATGATTATAATTTCTCGCTTATATTTAAAGTAAATTGTGAAATATATTAATTCAAAAAATTATTAATTTAATCACAGAAGTTAAATTGTAACATTTAAACATAGAAAAAAGGAGTGTGTACTCATATAATTGCGTGAATATAATTATTTAAAAAAATATATTTTTAATAAATTAATAATAAAAAATATATTACTTAAAACACTCATAATTATAAAATTACATAATCATTTGTTCACTTTTTGTGCTCTCTTTAAACACAAATGAAATGAATATTAATTTTAGGTGGAGTGAATATTAATTTAACGTTATCTGGTCCAGTGGGCTTTGCGGTCAGTTAACAAAATGTGCACGTGGCTCGCGAGATTACCATGAAATACTTTAATTAGAGTTAAGCTCATTTTTTATATTCATTCCCACCATATCATTTTATATTTTATATTTTTCATTTTAATTTTATATTTTTCATATATTTGATTTAAATCATTGCTTGATAAATGATTGAGATTGTATTAAATGTTTGAGATGAAAATGGTTAAGATCATTATAACGGATGGTTAAGATAAAAAAATACGAAAAATATTGAGAGAATAAGTACAGACGAAAACTCGACTATTTTCATTACTGCCCATTTTTAGGGATAATATCTTAATTAGTTTGGGAATCCGTACAAAGTATGGGTCATTTATTTATGCTTATATATTTTTATGTTTTGATCTAGACAATATATTAATCCAATTTTTTAAGGAAAAAACTTCGGTAGTAATTAATTTTCTAAAATTATGCTGATATTATTAAGTAAATTCGTATGAGATGCGTACTAGTCTACACATAGCAACACAGGGATACGCAGAAAAATTGTAATTCGTGAAAGAACGTTGATGAAAATGATATAATTTTAAAATTTAAATAAATCTATAGACATTGTTTTTACAAATTTAATTAAAAAAATTAGATATTGAGAAATTGTCGCATTGGATCAATGCTTCACACCACACACAGCTTTCTTGTGCCCATAACTCTGCCGTTGGTGTTTCTTTCCTGCACCAGTAGACAGTTTTTTTTCTAGAACCTTACTGATGTTGAAAATTCTTCAAGATAGGAAATCCAAGTTTATATTGAATAAGAGGGTTACCTGTGATCTTGTTAAAAGGATATCTTCAAGACCAGACCAATTTCTGGGTTTATCTTCTCAACTGTTATAAAGCTTTTGTCGACTATTCCCATGAAAAGATCAACTATAAATTAAAATCTCTTGAGTTTTATCAAGTTATAAAAAGTTTAATTTAAAGTTCACAGCTATTGGCGTATATGTACACGAGTCGAAATAAAATAGCCCATTAGGTTTATTCTTTAGGGTTTTCTAAAAAGTTATAAATATGTTTATATTTGTGATAACTAACTTCTGTCCACGTAAAAAAGAAAAATTTAAAATATAGGACCTAAAAGCACACCGGTACCTCCAACTCATGAGTTATAAAACGATGGTAGCATAACTGAAACATGTCTTTCTCCCCTTCTAACTTTCCTGCATATAAAAATGTAAATAAATTAAATGCTATTTAAGACTATATAACATTGAAAATCCGAATATTTATAGCAAACAGTAGACAAACCCCGTGCTTAATTACCAAAACCTTTTGAATCTGGCATAAATTAGATCCTCGACTTCAGAAGCCCTGGCTAATAGAACTTAACCAAACCCTAAATCCTAAATCTTAACAAAACTTTACATATTTGAGGCCAAAACTGAAGAATAAAATTTCTTATATTAGCAAAAAGGGGAAATGAATTTAAAGAATAAAGAGCAACCATGCAAAGAGTTGGGGAGGATAACACTAGAACTAATTTGTACTCACTCCATTGCACAAAAGACTGCTTCTTGACTTTTAGAAGTAATAGAGAGATGGAATACTTCCTAGCACTTTTTAATGTTTTAAAATTTTCTCTAATTTGTACAACCCTAAAGAAGCCTACCTGATTTATAAAGGGGGCTAATAAGCTGTCTATCAGTGCTTATAGATGGAGTAGTCGCTACATAGGCAACAAAAGTTAATTAAGAAATAGTTTAAGAAAAGAATATTTTATTTATTGAGAATTTATTAAAATATTAATCTTTCAATTCCAAAAATAGAGATCCCTTAAAGAAAGATAGTTTTTAAAATTATATGTTCCATTTGCATAAAACATAAAATTAAGTAAGTGTTCTTAGAATAATTTTTTTTTTGTGTGTCAAATTTGATCTGCATTTTTAATGAAATGATAAATTAAGAACGTAATGATATATTACAATATTATAACAAAAACACATCTCTAATTCTGGAACGTATGAAAAGAAACCGAGTTAGTAATGAAACATCTACCTGTCAACTCGATCTAAAGCTTTCTCGAGAATCTCTCATTATCTTCCTCAGCAATCTTAAAGAGCAAGGCGATGAATTGTTGTTTATCATTCAGGCCCATTTTCAAACATCAACCTCCTTGTGGAACACCACAGGTTGATTCTTGAAGCATTTTCTGCATAATTCTTCATTATGGTTGTTCTTCCTAATGGCACAATTGAATCTCAACAAACAGATAAAGCTCAACAAACGGATAAACATCAAGACCAAGTCAAACATGAAGCCACAGATAACA